>SJYC01005471.1:0-31157 GCA_006408675.1 Madoqua kirkii | reverse complement strand
ATTTAACTATTTGAACAAATTTATAAAGAATTACAAATGAATAAATGCCATGCATTTCTATGTTAGTATACATAGTAGCTCAACTTTTCAGACTGGGTTATAAAAATTTCTTTTGCAAGTTTTTTTTTTTAATAGTCATATTGCAGAAAATAAAACTGAAAGGGTTCTTAGTGGCAAGTTGAAAAGTCAGTATCTTTTACATTATTTGTGTAGTTGCAGGAAAGTTAACTATCCAGTTGCTTTTGTGGAAACTTTGTTATAGTTGGGGGTATAAATGTTCTTACATAGCTAGCAGTGATTAGGTAGATATATGTTTATTTCTTACTTCTTCTCACGACTTAGAGATGCTTCTAAAAATAGGTAGCAGACTATTACTCTTTGAGTCAAGGGTTACTCCTGAATATTGTATAAAAAGGTATGGGAAAAATGATCTTCAAAAACCTAAGTTTTGTTAACATTATTTTATTACCTCTGATATCTGATTTTAAGAATAAATGAAATTCCAATAAGAATTGAAAGAATAGCATGCTAAGAATTTCCCTTTTTGGACTGACACATTAGTATAACTCAAGGCAATTCTGTTTATTATAATTTCTCAATCATTTAAAGGTTCTATCCTCCATAGTAAGAAATGAACTACCTGATAGTTCTGCAGCAGGATAAGACTGAGGTAGAACTCGCTGAAGGCCAGTTTAAGGTCTTTAATATTCCTATGTTGGACACGTTCCTCGTGGGACAGGTGGAAGACTGGCTTTCTGCGTTGTCGCAGCGTGGTAACACCAGTGCTTTCTTTCTGCGCATCCAGTGATGATTGAAGCTCATTCTGAAGGGTAGCAAACCTGCGCTGAGCCTCTGCGAGCTTTTCTATAAGGAATAAAACAGAACTGTCAGATCATCAAGATTAAAAAAACTTGCAAAAGTTCTCACTGACTTCTGAATTTTTACTAATTAGTTTCCCTAAAATTTCTAGGGAGAAAATACTGCATTGTAAGAGTTAGAGATAGGAAAAACATGTTTTAGTGTAACAGCCTCTTTCATTCTAGCCCACCCTTTACCCCCTGCAAAACCTCAAGTGTACTCTTTCTTTATACAGATAAAGATTGATGACACAGATTTAAGAGCTGCTAAAAGTCAGACTACAAAATGGTACAAGCTGCTTTGTAAATCTGGAAAACAGTTTCAGCTCAGTTCAGTTGCTCAGTCGTGTCTGATTCTTTGCGACCCCATGAATCGCAGCACGCCAGGCCCCCTTCACCAGCTCCTGGAGTTTACTCAAACTCATGTCCATCAAGTTGGTGATGCCATCCAGCTATCTCATCCTCTGCCCTATACATCCCTTCTCCTCCTGCCTCCAATCCCTCCCAGCATCAGAGTCTTTTCCAATGAGTCAACTCTTCACATGAGGTGGCCAAAGTACTGGAGTTTCAGCTTTAGCATCAGTCCTTCCAATGAACACCCAGGACTGATCTCATTTAGAATGGACTGGTTGGATCTCCTTGCAGTCTAAGGGGGTCAGAAAGTTAAAACATAGAGTTATCTTAAGATCCAGCAATGCCATTCCTAGATCCCTGGAAAACTGAAAATATACATGCACACAAAAACCTGTACATATACTCAAACTGTTATTCATAATAATCAAAAAGTGAAAACAATCCAAATGGCCTCTAACTGGTGAACAGTAAGAAAAATTTGGTATATAGATTCAATGGAGTATTATTCAGCCATAAAGAATGAATTATTGCCATTTGCAGCAACATGAATGAACTGAGAGATTATTATAGCAAGTGAAGTAAGTCGAACAGAAAGGCAGCCAAAACATAATCT
Organism: Madoqua kirkii; assembly: GCA_006408675.1. Lineage (NCBI taxonomy): Eukaryota > Metazoa > Chordata > Mammalia > Artiodactyla > Bovidae > Madoqua > Madoqua kirkii. Next base: position 29,333 of record SJYC01005471.1, on the reverse strand, counting down.
AGGAATCAGCAGATGGAAGTAGGAGTAGCTCCTTTCTCTATTATATGAAATATCAATAACCTCAGATACACAGATGATACCACCCTTACAGAAGAAAGCAAAAAGAACTAAAGAGCTTCTTGATGAGCAACTGAACTGATCCGAATTTTTGCTTCCCAACCTGCAACTTGAGTTCTGCCTATTGGTTAGTTCTCAAAGGGAAATTCTTCTTTCACAGGAGTGCAACAACGGTTCTAATGAATTGGAAGGTGAGACTTCCAATCTGGCCATTTTGGGCTCATGAAACCACTGAACCAGGAACCAAGGTGTTTACTGGTTAAAGTGTTTCAGACTACCAAGGGGAACAGGTAACACAACAGTAGCAAGGAGGATTGTGTCTGCAACCCAGGAGACTCTCTGGAATACATCCTAGGACTTTAACGATTAATAATAAAAGCTACTGAAAACTAAAGCAATCCAAAAAAGACAGAGTTACTGAGGATTCAGCCCCTTTAAGAATTAAAGTCTAGGTTATCCCACCCAGTAAAGAAGCCTCACTAGCTAAGATACTGGCTGAGGGCAAAGGAAATATGGAATGGGTAGTGGAAAAAGAAAATCATCGATATCAACTACCACTTCTTGACTTTCTTGTTCTGTCTTTTACATGTTTTGAATAGTCCTCTCTATCTCTTTGTGTTGCATTCTGAGTAACTACTTCAGCTCTATCTTCCAGTTTATAAATTCTCTCTTAAAGTCTACCCAATTATAGTGTAAGCAATCTTATTATCATTTAAAATTTTCTAATTGATTATTTTAAAAAGTCAATTTTGATAGTTTCTGCTCTGCTCATGGTTTTGATACACTCTTGTATGTCTATAACCATATTAAGTATATGCTTTATTTTGCAGCTGAAAATTTTCATATTCTATGTATCCTTTCACTGCTAAACTGTATTTCACCGTATGGATATATGACATTTTCTTTAAATATTCATCAGTTTGTGGACATCTGGATTTTTTTTAAGTTTTTTTAGGTCTTCCCTGGTGGTAAAGCATCTGCCTACAATGCAGGAGACCAGGGTTCAATTCCTGGGTTGGGAAGATCTCCTGGAGAAGGAAATGGCACCCCACTCCAGTATTCTTGCCTGGAAAATCCCATGGACGGAGGAGCCTGGCAGGCTACAGACCATCGTGGTACAAAGAGCCAGACATGACTGAGTGATTTCACTTTAAGTCTTTTTACTACATAAATTATGCTGCTGTTAAGATTGACATACAAGTTTTGTGTGGACTATTATCTTCATCTTTGCAAACGTGGGCTTAATCCATGTTTGTTGCATGAATGAATGGATATGTAGGAAAAGATTCTATTAATTCAAGTTCCTACATAGACATAAGGAAAAATAAAAACTTCAAGGGTTATTTTGTTACTTTCTTTAAACTAGTGATTCTCTTTCTCAAGGATAAGACTGTCTATCTAGAAGAGTGTATGAGGGAGAATGCCTCGGTGGGAGTGTGGAGGGTAAAGCATCTGGAATTTGAAGAAAAATCAATATTACTACAGTTATGGGGTGAGAGCTCTAAATTTACCCAAAGGGGCACAGGTTTTAAAAGGATGAGAAACACTGCTTTTTTGACACCAAGTGTCCAAGTCTATTGTGTAATGATATCACCATTTTCTAGACTCAGACCTCCAAAAAGCTTCAAAGTGTGAAAGTCGCTCAGTCATAGCCAGCTCTTCGCTACCCAATGGACTGTAAGCTTGCCAGGCTCCTCTGTCCATGGAATTCTACAGGTCAGAATTCCAGAGTGGGTAGCCATTCCCTTCTCCAGGGAATCTTCCCAACCCAAAGATTGAACCCAGGTGCATTACAAGTAGATTCTTTACCATCTGAGCCACCAGGGAAGCCCAAGAATACTAGAATAGGTAGCTTATCCCTTCTCCAGGAGAGATCTTCCCAACCCAGGAATTGAACTGGGGTCTCCTGCATTGTAGGCAGATTCTATACCAGCTGAGCTACCCCAATGGAATAGCACAAAATCTAGAAAAAAGTATTACATATGCATATAAAATTTAAAAATGAATATTCCTAAGCAATTTTATAAATACCGATGAAAATTTGTCTCTTTTGGCAATAAATTCCAATTTCTATTCACGCCAGTGAACCAAGTCACACTCTGAATAAGAACAGATTACTATTATATCTGCTTATTCCATAACCTCATATAATAAAATATTTGATAACAATTTCCAGTAACCATTCAAGAACTTTCAAAGTGCCTGAATCCCCTCAAAGAGCTAAAAAAAATGGTTATCAAGATCTATTTTAGTTTTAATGAGATTTGTATACATATTTTTTACTTTTAGAAAAGTTGTTTTAGGCATCTTCAAAATAGGCAAAGCTTTTATGTTGTTATGCAACTGAAGAACAATTCTTGATTAAATAAATGTCTTAGAACACTTTTATTATTTGTCTTTCAATATTATCATCTTGCAGATTCAATTTATGGATTTCACTGTTACCTGAGATACAAAGTAAGTTTATGAGAATGTTGACCTGTTGCAGATGATTCAGGTAATCTTGTTACATTACATGCAATTTTTGCACTGCTTTTATGTGGAATTCCTATGACCTGAAATTCTTACAACCTCATATACTTAAGGCTAAAAGCTCAATGTGTGAAAATAATATCCTATTCTTCCATTCTTTTCTCTCTAATCAATAGCACTAATTGTCTTATAACTCGAGCCTCAGCTGACTATCTGTTATCCTCCTTACCCCCGAATATGTTATGGACTTTAATGCATTATGCATCTGGATAGGATTTTCCCTTTTCTTGGAACACTGTACTCCAATTCTTTTTACAAAGCCATTCCCAAACACACTTTGCCAAAAGAATTTGGCAAATGCTCACTCATTTTCAAAAACCAAATTTAAATGTTTCCGTTTATGCATCTTCATGTTTGTTTCCATAGAACTTTGCAAAACTCTATAATAACAAGCATCATAAAGTTTAAAAGATAAAATTAGTAAAGAAATATATTAGATGTACTCTGATATTTTCTATTCTACTATATTCTCTTCCTGTTTCCCAGTCACTAAATCATGTTCAACTCTTTGCAACCCTATCAACTGTAGCAGCCAGGCCTCCCTGTCATTCACTATCTCCCAGAGTTTGCTTAAACTCATGTCCACAGAGTCAGTGATGTTATCTAGCCGTCTCATCCTCTGCTGCCCCTTCTCCTTTTGCCCTCAATCTATAATCCTATTCATACTTTTAAAAAATGCTTGTGATGACCCCACAGCAGTCACCAGTTACTGGGTTGCAAGCTACAACTGTTTAAAAGAACACTAATTTAGATGATAGTCTGCTTTTCTTGTCAAGATTCAATCCTGAAACTATTTTACCCATGACTGGGCATTCCCCATGCTTTCAATCTTAGAAAGAAACAAAAAGAAAAGCAAAGAGGGAATGAAGAGGAAAGAAAGGAGAAAAGAGAAAGAAAATTTTAGGGTTTTATCTCTGTCCTCACATGCATGAGTGGCCCTATATCCTTTTGATAATGTAAGTCAGTTACTTCCATAGCAGAGCAATTCCTGCCCTTGCTGATTTCTGGGCATATGGAATAAGAAATAACTGGACACAATATTAATTGACTATCACTTAAATTAAAAAATAAACTCTTTTGAGGCCTAACTTAAATAGAATTAAATGCACATGTGTTAAGTATATGGTCTGATGAGTTTTGACACATCACCACTATAGTCAAGAAATAGAATATTTCATGCCAGAAAGTTTCCTCATATCCATTTGGTTTCAATCTGACCACCCCACCCCGCATCTCAACTAGGAAACTCCTTATTTTCTGTCATTACATGCCTAAAGGTAAGCACTGGCTTTTCTAGAACTTAATGTAAGTGAAACGATATAATGTATAGTCTTTGGTGTTTGGCTTCTTTTGCTCTGCAGGACATTTATTTTTTGGGTTTTTGTTTTGTATTGGGGTACAGTTCAGTTCAGTTCAGTCGCTCAGTCGTGTCCGACTCTTTGCGACCCCATGAATCGCAGCATGCCAGGCCTCCCTGTTCATCACCATCTCCTGCAGTTCACGCAGACTCACATCCATCAAGTCCGTGATGCCATCCAGCCATCTCATCCTCGGTCATCCCCTTCTCCTCCTGTCCCCAATCCCTCTCAGCATCAGAGTCTTTTCCAATGAGTCAACTCTTCCCATGAGGTGGCCAAAGTACTGGAGTTTCAGCTTTAGCATCATTCCTTCATAAGAAATCCCAGGGTTGATCTCCCTCAGAATGGACTGGTTGGATCTCCTTGCAGTCCAAGGGACTCTCAAGAGTCTTCTCCAACACCACAGTTCAAAACCACCAATTCTTCAGCACTCAACCTTCTTCACAGTCCAACTCTCACATCCATACATGACTACTGGAAAAACCATAGCCTTGACTAGACAGACCTTAGTTGGCAAAGTAATGTCTCTGCTTTTGAATATACTATCTAGGTTGGTCATAACTTTTCTTCCAAGGAGTAAGTGTCTTCTAATTTCATGGCTGCAGTCACCATATGCAGTGATTTTGGAGCCCCCCAAAATAAAGTCTGACACTCTTTCCACTGTTTCCCCATCTATTTCCCATGAAGTGATGGGACCGGATGCCATGATCTTCATTTTCTAAATGTTGAGCTTTAAGCCAAGTCTTTCTCTCTCCTCTTTCACTTTCATCAAGAGGCTTTTTAGCTCCTCTTCACTTTCTGCCATAAGGGTGGTGTCATCTGCATATCTGAGGTTATTGATATTTCTCCAGGCAATCTTGATTCCAGCTTGTGTTTTTTCAAGTCCAGCATTTCTCATGATGTACTCTGCATATATGTTAAATAAGCAGGGTAACAATATACAGCCTTGACGTACTCCTTTTCCTATTTGGAACCAGTCTGTTGTTCCATGTCCACTTCTAACTGTTGCTTCCTGACCTGCATACAGATTTCTCAAGAGGCAAGTTAGGTGGTCTGGTATTCTCATCTCTTTCAGAATTTTCCAGTTTATTGTAATCCACACAGTCAAAGGCTTTGGCCTAGTCAATAAAGCAGAAAGAGATGTTTTTCTGGAGCTCTCTTGCTTTCTCCATGATCCAGCGGATGTTGGCCATTTGATCTCTGGTTCCTCTGCTTTTTCGAAAACCAGCTTGCACATCAGAGAGTTCACGGTTCATGTATTGCTGAAGCCTGGCTTGGAGCATTTTGAGCATTACTTTACTAGTATGTGAGATGAGTGCAATTGTGTGGTAGTTTGAGCATTCTTTGGCATTGACTTTCTTTGGAATTGGAATGAAAATTGACCTTTTCCAGTCCTGTGGCCACTGCTGAGTCTTCCAAATTTGCTGGTACAGTTGATTAGCAGACAATGTTGTGATAGTTGCAGGTGAAGGGGGAAGGGACCCAGTCATACACGTACATTATCCATTCTCTCCCAAGTTCCCCTCTCATCCAGACTGTCACACAGCGTTGAGCAGTTTCCTGTGCTATACAGAAGGTCCTTGTTGGTTACTGATTTTAAACAGAGCATTCTCTAAGTCTGTGAACATTTTTAAGAGCCTCCATATTGCTGTATGTTCTAGTAACGTGTTGCTTTTTGCTGCTGAGAAGTATTTCATTGTAAGGATAAACTATATGTTCAACCATTTACTGTTGATTAATATTTGGTTGTTTCTAGTTTGACCTATGATAAATAAAGCTGTTGTGAACACTTAAAAAATAAAATAAAATTTTCCAACCGATTAAATTAAATCCCTGTTTTAATTGTGGAATACTGAAACAGATACAGTCTAAGATTCTTTCAAGTGTAGGCATACAAAAATACTCCTTAGAAGCCAAGTATTTTGAATGAAGGGAGAAAGCAAACTGGTTCGAGAAGAGAAATTTGTGACATGAAGTAACTTGTACTCCCAATGGAAGAGAACAGTACTGGCTGTCACTAAAAAAAAAAGTTTCTAGCACTACAACCTTCAGTTTGTATTGACTGATACAATTTTCAGTAATAGAAAACAGCTGGAAGACTTTTAGGTCAGGGATAAGCAAAAATGTTATCATCAAAAGGACACCTTAAAAAAATTTCCCTCCCTTCCCATGGCCTTCAAATGCTGAAGATTGAATCCGTAACTCTAAAAAACACTTCTATCTTATTAGCTAAAAATATGTAATAAGAGATAAAAATTTTACATTAGGTTTTCTGAAATATTGAGAACAGTTTCTGACTATTTACATGTGAAACCCTAGAGGGCTGAGAATCACTCTGCTCATTTTACAGGTACATATGTAGATCCATAGGAAGGTTACACACATCTTAAAAAAATAATAAAGTTCAAAAATCCAAAAAACAACTTGTAGGTGATAGACTTGGTATGAAAATAAGCATCTATATTTTAGTAGTATTCATATTGTTTCATTGCTTTGACTTTTATAGCATTTTTTGGGAGTACTTCAAGGTTTCAGCCAATGCTGTGCTCAGTGGTGTCCAACTCTCTGTGACCCCATGTGACCCCCCCCAGGCTCCTCTGCCCATGGGATTATCCTGGCAAGAATACTGGAGTGGGTTGCCATTTCCTCCTCCAAGGATTACTCCCGACCCAGGGATCAAACCCGTATCTCCTGCAGTTCCTGCCTTGGCAGGCAGATTTCTTTACCACTGAACCACCTGGGAAGTCTTCAACCAATGCTAGATCTCACTTTAAAAACAACCATTTTAAACTGATCATTAAATAACTTGTGAGATGTGACTGGGTAGTGGTAGGGTTTAAAAGATAACTCATCCCTGTATCATCTACAGTTTTTCATGTGCCCTAATATCTGAGGTTTGCAGTCTACAAGACAATCTGCCACCGAGAAAGTAGCTAAGTAAGGAGAAAAATGATACCATCTAGGACAAGTGCCAAACTCTATTTCTGTCAGTCATGTCTTCATATTACCCATTACTTCCTGACCTGGCAAAAAGTCAGTCTGAAGACTATCAATCTGTACTTACTGCTTAATGACATCAAGAGACATGCTTCAATGGCTCTGCCAATACACACAGAGATAGGAAGTTATTAAATCATAGCTCCCAAATTTTTAATAGTAGAAAGCCCAAAATGATCTTTGAAAAGTAACCAAGTCTGAGATATCATTTTTCAAACTGAGAGTTGTAACCCAATATGTGATCATGAAAGCAATTTAGTGTATAATACATCAGCATTTAAAAAATCAAACAGAGAATAAAGAATAAAGATTATATTCTTTATACTTTGAAGAATAAGTATTGTTTCATGAGAATACTTTTAATCAAATATATTGCACATACATATATAAATGTTTGCAAACATACATAAAACATACACGTCTGTCTATATAATGAGGTCATAATTTATATGTATTAAAAAATAACTACTAATTTTCTTTGGCTGTGTTGGGTCTCTGTTTCTGTGCAAGCTTTTCTCTAGTTGTGGCGCGTGGGGGCTACTCTCTAGTTGTAGTGTGTGGGCTTCTTGCTGCAGTGGCTTCTTTTGTTGTGAAGCATGGGCTCTAGGGCACATGGGGTCAATAACTGTGCCTCCCAGACTCTAGAGCACAGCCTCAGTAGCTGGGGTACATGGGCTTAGCTGCTCTGTGACATGTGGGATCTTCCCAGATCAAGGATCAAACTCATGTCTCCTGTATTGGCAGGCGGATTCTTTACTAGTGAGCAACCAGGGAAGCCTTGCATGCATTTTTTATTGTAACTCAAAATATATTAAGTATGTAACTATTGCTAAGAGCAGATATTTAATTTTATTTGGAAATCAAAAAACACTATTTTTTATAATCTAATTTTATTTAATTAGAGTTGGGTTCAGAGCACCTTCCCAGAAAAATTATAGTAAAAGAAAAATGCTAATGAACTAAATGACCTTGACTTTGTATGTTTCTCATTTACAACCTTAGATCATATTCAATGGACTTTTCTTAGTCTAAACACTCTTTTCTTTGTAAATGCCTTCCTCTTTTAGTCTCCATTTTCCTCACTCTACATTATATGGCTGCCCTCTCATCTGTCTATATCCTGATTCCTCTTTATCCTCTTACTTCCTAATTGTGGAAATTAGGAAGTCTAATTTCTTTGAACACTGTAATTTCTGCTGTACATTTTTAACCTTTGTTGAAAAGCTATGCATTTGCATGGTGTCAAAAAATATTTCTGTTTTGTCTCTGCCTTCTACATACTTGTAACAAAGTGGAAAAGACATGTATATATGCTATGTCCTTTTCACAGCTCCGTGCCTTTGCTCCCTCTGCCTAGGAAGAAATCCAGTCATAAGTGAAAAATGAGAAGGAAAACACAGAATTTAGATATTTGCCTCCTTTTTTAATTTATTTTCTGTTTAAAGGAGTGACTTGCTAAGGTGACTATTTATTCAATAATTCTTAGAGGAAATAATTTCTGGAACAAGGTCTCTAGGAGCTAAAACTCAGTCATTAGTTACAGAATTTGCCATGGACTGAGAAGATACATCTTTTCTACAAATATTGGAGGAAAATAAATAAGGGTAAGAATGCCTATAAGTATTGGAGGGGAGGGAGTGGCATAGATCTGCATAAGTATTACACCCAATAGGAACTGAAAGTCTTTATTTTTATTTGTAAAGAAGGATGTATAATGAACATGATAGGAAGGATGGCTGGGTCAGATAATTCAAGAAAATGGTATGGGGTTTAGAAAAGCACTCTGGAGTATGGAAAAGGGCAGAGTAGGACTCACAGGCAGCTTTGAGAACATAGTGAAGAATGCAATAATGAATTTACAGTGGTTCAGATTTGTTTCGCTATATGGTTCCCCACCCCCGGCCCCAATTGTCCTAAGCAGCCTGGGGGTAGGAATGAAGAAGGTAAAGGCTGGTGAAACTCTACAGCTGGAGTTTAGCCAGGCAGACGCAATCAATATAAGGCAGCGAGGGTGAAAGTATTAAAAGCACAAGGACTGATAGAAATGAAAGTAATTTGGGGAGGATCCTGGTCAACTGGAATAGAATGAAGGAATCAAGGATCTAGAGTTCTGTGAGATGGAAAAGCAGAGAGACGTTAAAGGAGTGGGGGGGTAAATATATATATATATATGTATATATATATATATATAAACAAAATGTTAAAGGGTCAGACATAAAGAAAGAGAAGTTTTCATCTCAACTCCATTTGCATCTGGTAGATGCCATTCTGGAGGCCATATCCTAGAGACACATATGAGTGTTTCATACAATGAAAAGGCATTAAAAGTGACATAGTTAATAAGCTGTAGCTAGGTCATTAAGCTCTGAGAGAAATGGTAAAACCATGTTTCTGACTCTTTAATACTCGGGAATGGGCCATGGTGAAGCTCTATCAAAGTATCGATTCATAATGAGTTCTGAAATCCTTACAACTGCAAGAGAATTGGGCAATGACTATACAAAGCTCAAAGAGTGAAGTACCATATGTATTCCTACCTCAGCTGAAGAAAATATCCCTTAATTGCAACATAGTAGGAAAAGGCCCAACCTAAAAATGATCAGAAGTTTCAACAATGACATCACAGAGTTTCTCCTTCCAGAGCAGCAGAAACTGTCTCCTGTATGTTGTACCAAAAAACTGCTTACTGAATAAAATGTGTTGATTTTGGCAAGTTCTTTTTCACAGGTCTGGAAAAACTTTTCTTCAAACTTGGCAAAATACCTCTTTACTGTGTCCTCATCTGTAACTGAAAGCAAGGAAAACAATATTTAAATTTAATGTCCAAAGACAAACTAGGGAAACAAAAATGTAGGTTACTAATACTTTCTTAGTCTTCAAATGACAACAATATATGCATTTCTTTGAAAAAATGAACTTGTGAACCATACTAAGAAAAGGTTAATCAAAGGCTTCTTCATAGGCACACAATTTTTTTAATTGAATGAGGTTTTCTAAATGTCTACTGTAATAAATTTATAGTGGTGGAGAAAGTAAGTGTTCATAAGACTTCAGAAGACACTACTGGGCTGATTCGTGTCAATGTATGGCAGAACCAATGCAGTACTGTGAAATGGAATAAGCATTAAACAAAAAATAAAAATTAAAAAAATAAAAAATAAAAAAAAAAAGAAGACACTACTGCAGACAGAGGTGATCAAAGCAGTCTCAAGGTACTGGGAGGTGAATTGAATAAGATTTAGCAGACAGTAGACTAATATTCCATTTTAAAATGTAGCAGAAAATGAAGACATGAATATGTAATGGTTTCTGGAAAAAAATGAGTTGATTGTTCTAACTACCTACTCATTTTTACCTTAGCTGCACCAGACATAGAGAAAGAGACATAGACTGATGGTTATAAATTAGATATTACAAATGTTCACTTGCTGGATAGGAACATAAATGAGCTAAGTAACTGGGTAATTGTGCAAGTGTGGTGATAAATGGCAACTGACACATTTAGGATAAGTAGTGGTATGGATTCTAGCTAACGGCAGAGCACAAGTCCATCTACCTAGTTGCTGCCAAGGTTGTCAGATCTTTCAATTTTTCAGGGAGAAGTCATAAATTTAGATATTTTAAAAACACTGTGTGAGCCAATCAATGTATGTCTTTGCAGGCAGGATCCACTTTGTGAGTTGTCATATAGCATATTGATTTACTCAATCTTATAGTACAGATACATGTATCTTCAGGAACCCCAAGGCTAAAAAGGGTATGTTTCTTGACCAGTCAGCTCTGACTAGACTCCAGATGCTAACTGTAATTTAGAACTACCTTATTTCTGGATCTCTAGGGCACTCTAAGCTTGAAATGCCCAGAGAAAGTATAGGTTATTTTATATCCTTCAGATGCTTCAATCTTAGGAGAATCCCAGAAATCCTTAAATAATTCACCTCTCCAGTAATAAGAGAAGTAGTATTTCCTAAGTAGTATGTAACACACACACGCACACACACACACATACACACTAACTCCAGAGATATTTTAAAGAAAACAAAAGCTTAAAATGAAGTTTTAAAAAGCATTTTAAATCTGTTCATTTAATTTGAAAACGAAAATGTAAAAAAAAAAATAGCACTTCTATTCTCTATTCTTATGTTTTAGAACTCAGGATTCTACTGATTTTGCAGTAAAGAAAGGATGGCTACTTTAAGTTCCTCATGTAAGCTTAGCAGCTAAAGTACAATAAAGGCTGTAACTGCCCAAGGCCAGTGAGAATTATTTTTTCAAACCATAAAGCAGGTTAAAGCTTTGTGAAAAACTGACCTTGAGTTGAAAGATGCTCCATGGTAACATATGGTACTCTTTTTTTTCTTCTGGCCTCTCTAAATGGCTTTCAGGATCGTAGTTCCAATATCTGGGATTGAACTCGGGCCCCCATAGTGAAAGCACTGAGTCCCCACAAACAGACATCCTGGAAATCCTCCAGATTAGAGGATAAGAGTAATATCTTACTCTACTTATCTACCCACTTTTAAAAAATTTTTATCTTATCCTCTATTGTATTATTAGGGAAAAAAAACCCAACATGTCCTAATGTCAATCAGTCACAAAACTATTAATTCAATTAGTCACAAAAGACTAAATTTAGTTCAAAGAAATCTAGTGTAAATAAATCCATATATTGATAGCAAGATCTATCAACAAATGTAAGATTAGCATCAAGAGGAAAAAAAGGAAGAAAGATGAAAGGGTGGGGAAAAAAAATCCAGAACTGGCAAAGAATGACTCAGAGAGTACTACTGTAAAGAACCCTTTGCTCTCAGTTAAATAAATATTAATACCGTCAGTTATACTAAAGAGAGAGAGAGAATAATGAGAGACCTGTCATTTCTGTTACGGTTTTATCTCTACCTTGCATTTGTGGATGACAGACAATTTCTTTCTCATCTACCACTCCCAAAATTACTAAGTTAACAGCAAATAACTCTAAGAGTACTAATCAAGGTAAAATATTCTTACTGCATAGCAACCACCATCAAGTACTTTTTATAGCAATTTTCAGGACTATATATAATATATATAAAAAACCGTGTCATCTTACTTTCACATAAAATCTCTCAAAAACCAATTCTTTAAAACAATCAGTAACCTCAAATTTTTATAATACTTTCAGTCTTCTTAATTTCCAGAGCTTTGAGAGACTGAAGTTAAGAATTAAATATTTTTTATCTTTATAGATCCTATGCCCAGCATAATGTCTGGTACATAGTATGCACTCCATATTTTATTTTTTAAATTGTAAATATGAAACATATTTGTTTCATAATAATTTTGAGAAAACTGTAACTCTCTATTAAAGTTTAAAAAGACTAAACTCCAACAATTAAATATTTGTGTACAAAGGAATGAAGCTGACTCCTCTCTCACATCATATACTAAAATTGTCTAAATGGATCAAAGACTTAAATATAAATTTGAAAAGTATAAAACTCTTAAAGAAAAACAGGCATAATGGTTCCTAAGACAAATTTCCAATAAAAGAAAATACTGATAAAATAGAATTCACTGAAATTAAAAACTTATCTGTTTCAAAGGGCGCTATCAAGAAAGTGAAAAGACAACCAGAGAATGGAAGAAAATATGTGCAAACCATATGTCAGATATGAATCTAATACCCAGAACTCCTAGAACTCAACAAGTAAAAGACAAATAGCCCAATTTAACCCAATTTTAAAAATGGGCAAGGATTTGAACAGACATTTCTCAAAAAAAACAAGTGTTGGCAAGGGTGAAGACAAACTGAAACGCTTGTATACTGCTGGTGAGAATACGAAATGAGGCGGCACTTGGGAAAAATGTTTAAGTTCCTCAAAATATTAAATACAGAGCTACCTACCATATGATCCAGCAATTCCACTTCTAGGTATATACCCAAGAGAAGTGAAAAAAAAAAAAAAAAAACAACTGTGCAAAAATGCCCATAGCAGCTTTATTCATAATAGCCAAAAAGTGGAAATAATCAAAGAGTCTATAAACTGATGTAGGATAAACAAACATGGCATATCCATGTAATAAAATATTATTCGGCCTTTAGACGCAGTAGTAATTATACATGCTACAACACACACAGCATGTAGTAGTAATACACATGCTACAGCACAGACCTTGAGAGTATTACGGAAAAGAAAGAAACACTAAATATCACATATTACAAAATCCCATTTTATATATGTCCACAACAGGCAAATCCATAAAGACAGAAAGCAGACTAGTGGTTGGCAGGGGCTGCGGGGAGGGAGATTGAGAGTGATGAAAATGTCTTGGAATTAGACAGTAGTGATGGTTGTGCAATCTTGTGAATATATTAGAAACCACTGAATTTTATACTTTCAAAGGGTAAAATTTTACGGTATCTAAATTATATCTCAATAAAAAATATTTTAACTCCAAGTTTAACCCTATAACAGAAACACACTGAACACTAAAGCCTATTTATTTATTCAACAAATAATTATTCTCCCATTAGATGACAGGCTCTGTGCTAAATGCTGGAGAGAGAAGAACAAGATAGATGTGGTTTCTGCTCTCATGACGTCTGTAGTCTAATGACGAAGCAGAAAGGAAAAAAACCCACACAGATAAAGAGTTACAAACTAGAAAGTATAATGAAAACAACAAACGGGGTATTGAGATAGACTGTAGAACTAGAATGGATGACTATCCTTTTTGGCAGGGTAAGAGATCATCAGAGAAGAACTTTCCATAGGAGATAATTTATCTGAAACCTGAACCTAAAACATAAGGACAAGAAAGGGCAAATGATTACCAACAGAAGGAACAGCGTGCAAGGAAAGAAATCCGTGTGCCTGAGGGGACCTGAAAGCAGATCACAATGGGACTGACAGTATGATGTGACAGGAGGTAAGGTCAGGGAAGTAAGCAAAAGCCTTTACATGCAAGAAGACCATGTTGAGTTTAAATTTCATTCAAAGTGCAATGGAAAGTTTTGAAGGGTTTTAAGGAGTCGTCTAAAAAGTAGAAGAAAAAAGCAGAATTGGTTTAGTTTTACTAAAAAGATAATCTAAAACAGCATTTCTTAGGACATTATGTATAGAGATGACAGGAACGAAGGAGAAGGAGAATTTCAAGGAATTCAAGTAAGTCTAGGAAATACAAGTATAAGCTAATCTCTTTAATGTAGTAGTTTCAATGAGGGATGATTTTGTCTCCTGGGGGTCATTTGGAAATGTCTAGAGGCATTTCTGTTTCTCAAAACCAAGAAAGTGTTACTGGAGTCTAGGGGATAGAGGCCAAGGATGCTGCTAAACACCCTGTAAGGCCCAGGACATCATCTTCTCTCTTTCCTCTTTCTCAACAGAGAATCCGAAATGTTACCACCACCAAGTTGAGAAACTTTGCTTCAGGGCAAAAGAAGCTTTACTGTGCTAGCATATATTGTTATTATTTCTTAAGGAGGAGAAGTAGTATACGGTGTTTCTGAAAGTTATTTATAAGAACACAGTCCCTCTTGGGGGTAGGAGGAGGATAGCTGGGAAGGACAGAGGGAAGATAGGGAAGGGGGTGAAGAGCGTTTATTAAAATTTTCAATAATAGGATTCTGTGGGAAAATGGTTTGAGAGGCATAAACTGTAATATTGCCACCATCACTTTGCATTTTTATTATGCTTCTATGGCTTCTTACCATCTCAAAAACTACTCATAAATGAAGATGGCTGATAAATAAAAATTAACATGTGACTAGGTTCCATCAAACATAGGAAGAATATTTAGCACTACTGGTTCCACACTTTTAGGAAAAAAAAAGTGTTCTGAGATTTTTTAAAAAGTGTGATTTACAAATAAGGAATAAATAACTTAAAATTCTATTTTTTCCCAAATGCTACTTCATCAACAGATGGGTGATTATATAAAGCATATGGCAAAGAAGGATTTCAAACATTAAAATGTTACTCTAAAATCACTGGTGTAGTAGAAATAGGACTACTTCAGTGTCATTCATTCGCCAAGCAGAAAGTTCCTCCCATGAATCAGGCAATGAGCCAGGTGCTAGGAATATAATGATAAGCAAAATACATATAAACTCTGTCCTCAGAGATTACACCTTACCCAAGGAAGCAGACTTTAATCAAATACTCACACAAATATACAAAGTGTAATATGGAAAGATGAAAAAAAAAATTAGTGGGCCCAATCTAGTTTGCAAGAATGGCAGAGGGGCAGTGAGAGAGTCTGAAAAGTGTCATCTGAGATGAAATCTGACAGGTAAGTAAGCATTCGCTAGAGCAGCAGAAGTACTCCAAGCAGCAGGAACAGCATATAACATGACAGTGTAAAACGAAACCAGCAGGAGATGTCTGAGAAACTGAAGAGGATGGTGTAACAGCAATCCAGGGAGCAAGGAGGACACTGGCAGCAGTTAAGGCTAGACAAGCCAGCAGGGGCCAGCCCAGGCAGGCCCTGCAGCACAAAGGACTAGCCTTTCCCTATGACCAATGAGACAACCTTGAAGGATTTTAAGCAGAGGAATGATTGTGATCAGATATGTTTTGTAAATGAGGAGATGTGGGGAGACTAATCAGATTTAGTATCAATTCAATTCAGCTGCTCAGTCGTGTCCAATTCTTTGTGAATCCACGGGCTACAAGGCTTCTCTGTCCAGCACCAGCTCCTGGAGCTTGTTTAAACTCACATCCCTTGAGTCAGTGATGCCATCCAACCATCTCATCCTCTGTCATTCCCTTCTCCTCTTGCTCTCAGTCTTTCCCAGCATCAGAGTCTTTATCAAGGAGTCAGCTTTTCACATCAGGTGGCCAAAGTATTGGAGCTTCATTCAGCTTCAGCCCTTCCAATGCATATTCAAGGTTCATTTCCTTTACAATTGACTGGTTTGATCTTGCTGTCCAAGGGACTCTCAAGAGTCTTCTCCAACACCACATTTCAAAAGCAACAATTCTTCAGTGCTCAGCCTTCTTTATGGTTCAATTATCATATCTGTACATGACTGCTGGAAAAACTATAGCTTTGATTATATAGACTTTTATCAGCAAAGTGGTATCTCTGCTTTTTAATATGTTCTCTAGGTTTGTCATACCTTTTCTTCCAGTTCAGCTGTTCAGTCGTGTCCGACTATTTGTGACCCCACGTATTGTAGCATGCCAGGCTTTCCTGTCCATCACCAACTCCCCAAGCTTGTTCAGATTCATGTTCATTGAGTCAGTGATGCCATCCAACCATCTCATTCTCTGTCGTTCCCTTCTCCTCCCACCTTCAGTCTTTCCCAGCATCAGGGTCTTTTCCAATGAGTCAGTTTTTGGCATCAAGTGAGCAAAGTATTGGAGTTTCAGCTTCAGCACCAGTCCTTCCAGTGAATATTCAGGACTGATTTCCTTTAGGATTGACTGGTTTGAGCTTCCTACAGTCGAGGGGTCTCTCAAGAGTCTTCTCCAACATCAAAAACATCAATTCTTTGGCGCTCAGCTTTCTTTATAGTCCAATTCTCATATTCATACATGACTACTGGAAAAACCGTAACTTTGACTAGACGGATCTTTGTCGGCAAAGTAATGTCTCTGCTTTTTAATATGTTGTCTAGTTCTGTCATAGCTTTTCTTCCAAGAAGCAAGCCTCTTTTAATTGCATGGCTATAGTCTTCATCTGCAGTGGTCTTGGAGTCCCCCAAAATAAAGTCCGTCACTGTTTCCATTGTTCTCCCATCTATTTGCCATGAAGTGATGGGACTGGATGCCATGATTTTAGTTTTCTGAGTACTGAGTTTTAAACCAACTTTTTCACTCTTCTCTTTCACTTTCATCAAGAGGCTCTTTAGTTCTTCTTCACCTTCTGCCATAAGGGTGGTGTCATCTTTATATCTGAGGTTATTGAGGTTATTTCTCCCAGCAATCTTGATTCCAGCTTGTGCTTCATCTAGCCCAGCATTTCACATGATGTACTCTGCATATAAATTAAACAAGCAGGGTGACAATATACAGCCTGATGTACTCCTTTCCTGATTTGGAACCAGTCTGTTGTTCCACGTCCAGTTCTAACTGTTGCTTCTTGACTTGCATACAGATTTCTCATTTGACACTAAGGTCTCCTGAGATAGGTATTCCTATCTCTTTCAAATTTTCCGCAGTTTGTTGTGATCCACACCATCAAAGGCTTTAGTGTACTCAATGAAGCAGAAGTAGATGTTTTTCTGGGAATTCCTTTACTTTCTCTATGACCCAAGATGTTGGCAATTTGATCTCTGGTTCCTCTAGTGACATATAATTTAGATGAAATTATCTCATTGGCACTAGCTTTGACATAGCTGGAATTATTTATCACCCCAATGAATGCTTATCTAATGCCTGCTAGTCAAAAACCACCAATAGATGAAATTATTGTTGTTGCTCAGTTGTCCTGTCATGTCTGACTCTTTGCGACCCCTTGGACTGCAGCACGCCAGGCCTCCCTTTCCCTCGCCATCTCCCGGAGTCTGCCCAAGTTCATGTCCATTGTATCATTGATACCATCCAGCCATCTTATCCTCTGATACCCTCTTGTTCTGCCCTTGATCTTTCCTAGCATCAGGGACTTTTCCAATGAGTTTGGTCATCAGATGACCAAAATAAATGAAATAGCAATAAATAATTCCAAAGAGGGGATAATTCAATAGCAGAACAAATCGTGTATACCAGTGTTTTCAAGTATTTTTTGCTTTCATAACCTCAAAAAAAATTGAAGAACTATCTTGAAAAAATTATGACAAAACATTTTGAGCACATTTAGTTATAAGCCTGTCTCTTATACACATCTCTGTAGTCTAATGACGAAGATAGAATTTCTTCTGGACTGAGCTATCATTACTATTATTAGAACGTACTACATCATACTACATCAGTACAACAAACATGTAATAAGCTTCGATAAACATCAGATATAAAAAGTAAAATGCTATTGGTAATTTGAAAATAAATCTCATCTTTAAATGGATGATACTTTTTCTCCCAATTAGTTCATATATCCATTGATAAATGTTACTTTATTCCTAAAAAGGTAAATAAGTAGACTGGAATGAAAGCATGTTGTAGCAACATCAATTCTTTGGACTCTTTCCAAATG
Organism: Madoqua kirkii; assembly: GCA_006408675.1. NCBI lineage: Eukaryota > Metazoa > Chordata > Mammalia > Artiodactyla > Bovidae > Madoqua > Madoqua kirkii. Next base: position 11,274 of record SJYC01005471.1, on the reverse strand, counting down.
TTTTCCAAAACCTGCATACAGATCTGTTGCTGGGGTTTCCCAGGTGGTTCTAGTGGTAAAGAATCTGCCTGCCAATGCAGGAGATGGAGGAGAGGCGGGATCCCTGGGTGGGGAAGGTCCCCTGGAGTAGGGAATGACAACCCACTCCAGTATTCTTCCTTAGAAAATTTCTTGGACAGAGGACCCTGGTGGGCTACATACAGTCCATGGGGCTGCAAAGATCTGCATACAACTGAGTGAGTACACACACACAGTTTTAGTAATGTATAGGGTGACAAAAAAGTCATTCTTTAATTTCACTGAAAACAATTTGACTTCAGAAAGATTTGTTTCCCTGTTAATCACTCACTTTCTCAACATCCATATCAAATATTTGAGTATTTCAGAGTACTCCTTTGTTTGGGAGCCAGAGAGTCAATTCAAATTTAGTAAGAAACAAGCCTTTCTTTTATAACATCAGAGAAAGGCCATTTGAAAGGGAACTCTTGGACAACTGCCTGGCAATTACTGAAGCAAATCAATTTCAAGAATTAGTATATATAGAAGACTTGGAGATGAATTCTCCTAAATGACAGTAACAAAACTTTTTCCAGCACTGTTTCTTCATTTAACCAACATGACAAAACACTAATTTGTATACAGATGATATTTTTAAGTGAATTATCTGTTCTTTACTGAAGGACTTCCATTTGTTAATCCTGTTAGCCTAATTATTTCACATTCACTAGAAAGTACAGCCATTATTTAAAGCTACTTTGTTAATCAAATCTATGTAGTTTAAAGCTACCTTGAGATAAATCATTAGTAATCATAGGTTTTTCACTTCTATAAAGCAATAAGTCATATACATTAAGACTGGATTTACTATAAACAAACCAAAATAAATCCCATACAAGTACTAACCAGGCCCAACCCCACTTAGCTTCAGAGATCATGAATGTTCAGCGTGGCATGGCCATAGACAAATACAAAATATCTGCTGATTACTTGAGAGGTATTAGTTTAACTGAATTTTCAGGTGTTTTTTTTTTTCCCAAAGATAAAAACAAGAATGAGCCATAAGAATTACAACCATTCTGGTTACTTAGTCCAAGAATAAAGCTTTCAATGAACAACAGTTATTTCAAAGAATGACAGTCATTTCTCTCTGAAGCAGCAGGCAGGTAACTAAAGATAGAATGCTTTTATAAGACATAACACCAATATTACAGTCAGATATGAAAAGTTAGGAAACATAGCTTTCTAACAAAAAAAGTATTGAAAAATCAAGCATGTTGTACTGTTACTTCTTTAAGATCCATAAATTACACCTTTGTTGAAAAACTTTCCCAATATTTCCAAATTTTATTCTGACTTCATAGCAACATGTCAACTAAAAAAAAAAAAAAAAATTAAGTTCTCAGCTCCAATTGCCTCAAAGCCAGAACGTTATACACTTCCCTCCTCTTCTACATTCTAAGACTATTCAGTATTCTTCAAATTAGAACAGAAAAATAGCCACTGATAAAGAGACTCTTCCAATGACTGACAGACAACTTTAAAAATGCATCCCTGAATCACACTGAGAAAGATGAGATAACAAAGGAAAAACACATAAAGCAATAAGGAAACAAACTAGCTACTAAAATCAGTTTTTTTTTTAAATCTCAGTGATTTTATGTTTTAATAGAAGATTTGGTAACAGAAAGTGGTCAAGTTTCTATTTCCTTGAGGAAAAATGAACATATTCAATTCAATTTAAAAATCTTAACTAATTTCAACCTAAAAATCAGTTTGGGCTCTTAATTACATATAGACAAATGAACTAAAGCATACTTTAATAGCTGCATCTCTCTTAAAACATGGATTGAGTGTTCTAGTTCAAGAAGGCAACACAGACAACTCTTGAATTCATCTCTTCCCTCAAACACACTGAATCTGCTGCTACTGCTGCTAAGTCACTTCAGTGGTGTCCGACTCTGTGCAACCCCAGAGACGGCAGCCCACCCGGCTCCCCTGTCCCTGGGATTCTCCAGGCAAGAACATTGGAGTGAGTTGCCATTTCCTTCTCCAATGCATGAAAGTGAAGTCACTCAGTCATGTCCGACTCTTAAGGACCCCATGGACTGTAGCCCACCAGGCTCCTCCGTCCATGGGATTTCCCAGGCAAGAGTACTGGAGTGGGTTGCCATTGCCTTCTCTGACACTGAATCTAGAACTACTCAGGAAGTAATCCAGAAATGAGGTGAATGACTCTTACATAAAAGGAGAAAATGCCTACATCATCCACTTGAAATCATTAGGAAAGAATGAGACACATTCTGGCTATAAACCCCATTTCTGACAAATCACCAGACAATTGGGAGGGAACTCTCAGCTTCACCAAGAGGGGAAAAAGGACTGGACTTCACATCTAAGAGAGAAATAGAAAGCAATACAATAGTGGTAGGGTTCTTCAATAAATCTCTTCAAACAATATACAGATCATCCAGACAGAATATCAATAAGGAAACACTGGATTTGAACAAGTTAAACCAGACTTACAGAACATACCATCCAACAGTAGCAGAATGCAGGCATACCTCATTTTAGTTTTACTGCACTTTATAGATATTTCACTTTTACAAATTGAAAGTTTGTGCAACTCTGAATCAAGCAAGTCTATTTGTGCCACTTTCCCAACAACATCTGTTCACTGCAGGTCTCTGTGTTACATCTTGGTAATTCTCACAATATTCCAAACTTTCTCATTATTATTTTCTTTTTTATGATGATCTGGGATGTCTGATGTTACTACTGTAATTGTTTTGGGGCACCATGAACCACATCTTTGTATAAGATGGCAAATTTTACCATAAACATTGAATGTGTTCTGACTGCTCAACCAACTGGCCATTCACCAGGCTCTTTCCTTCTCTTGATTCCCCAAGACACAGTAACATTGATATTAGGCCAATTAATAACTCTACAATGGCCTCTAAGTGTTCAGGTGAAAGAGTCACACATCTTACTTGAAACCAAAAGCTAGAAATATTTAAGCTTAGTGAAGAAGGCATGTCAAAGCCAAGACAGGCCAAAAGCTAGGCCTCCTATGCCAGTTTGCTAAACTAAATGCAAAGGAAAAGTTCTTAAAGGAAATGAAAAGTGTTACTTCAGTTAACACATAAATGACAAAAAAGTAAAACAGCCTCACTGCTGATACAGAGAAAGTTTAGCAGTTTGAATAGATTAAACCAGCCATAGCCTTTCCTTAACTCAAAGCCTACTCCAGAGAAGGCCATAGATCTCCTCAATTCTATGAAGGCTGAGGGGTGAGGGAATTGCAGAAGTTTGAAGCTAGCAGAGGGTTGTTCATGAGATTTAAGGAAAGAAGTCATCTCCATAACATTAAAGTACAAGGTGAAGCTGCAAGTGCTGATGTAGAAGTTGCAGCAAGTTATCCAGGAGATCCAGCTAAGATATGAATGAAAGGAGCTACACTAAACCACAGATTTTCCATGAGGATAAAACAACCTTCTATTGGAAAAGAATGTTATCCAGGACTTTCACAGCCAGAGACAAATCAATGCTTGGCTTAAAAACTTAAAAATGGGGGTACTCTTTCATCAGGGGCAAATGCAGCAGGGTACCTGAAGTTGAAGCAATGACTATTAATCATTTCAAATATCCTAGAGCCCTTAAGAATTATGCTCAATCTACTCTGCCTCTGCTCTGTAAACGGAACAGCAAATCCCGCATGACAGGACATCTGTTTACAACATAGTTTACTAAATATTTTAACCCACTGTTGAGACCTACTGCTTAGTAAAAACTATTTCTTTCAAAATGTTAGTGCTGACAATGCACCTGGGCACCCAAGAGTTCTGATGGAGATGTACAATGAGATCAGTGCTGTTTTCATGCCTGCTAATACAACATTCATTCTGCAGCCCACAGACCCAGAGAAATTTCAGCTTTCAGGTCTTATTATTTAAGAAACATATTTCATAAGGTTATAGTTGTTACAGGTAGTGATTCATCTGATGGATATAGGTAATGTAAATAGAAAATCTTCTGGAAAGGAGTCACTATTCTTGATGCTATTAAGAACATTCACGATTAATAGAAAGAGGTTAAAATGTCAACATTAACACGAGTTTGGAAGAAGCTGATTCTAACGCTGATAACTTGAAGGGATCAGGACTTCAGTGGAGGATGTAACTAAAAGCTTTGAAGGAAAGAGCAAGAGAATTAGAATGAAAGTGAAGCCTAAGTAAATCTAAAAAAGCGGGAATATATGTATACATAGAGCTGATTCACTTCACTGTACAGTAGAAACTAACACAACATTGTAAAGCAACTATATTCTAATAAATTTTTCTAAAAAAGGGAAGAAAAAAAAAGACTTAAGACTGTGCCAGTAAGGAAGTGGGTAACTTGGGGATCTGCATGTAACTCATAGGTCATTGTATGAGTTAGATAAAACTGTAGATTCCCTCCCCTGCTCCAAAAACAGTAAGAGTCTAAAAGATATGATTAAATTGCTGCAATCTCATGATAAAATTTAAACAAATTAGAAAATTGCTTTTTAATGGATGAGAAGAGAAAACAGTTTGTTGAGATGAAGTCGAGTTCTGGTGAAGATGCTGTGAAGATTGGTGAAGTAACAACAAAAGATTTAGAATATTACTTAGTTGATAAAGCAGTGGCATGATTTGAGAAGACTGACTCCAATTCTAAAAGAAGTTCTGAGGGTAAAGCAGCAATGCATGTTACAGAAAAATCATTTGAGAAAGGAAGAGTCAACAGAGGAGGCAAATGTCTTGTTGCCTTACTTTAAGATATTGCCACCACAACTTTTAGCAACCACCACACCAATCAGTCAGCAGCTTTCAACATCCAGGCAAGATCCTCCACTAGCAAAAAGATTACAACTTGTTGAAGGCACAGATGATGATCAGCATGTATTTAGCAATAAAGCATTTTTTAACTGAGATATGTACATTTTTTAGACATAATGCTAGTACATACTTAATAGACTACAATACAGTGTAAACATAATTTTCATGTGAATTAGACCAAAATGTTTGACACGCTTTGTTGCAATATTCACTTTATTGTGGTGGTCTGGAAGCAAACCTACAGTATCTCTGAGGTATGTGTGTACATATTCTTCCCAAGTATACATGGAATATTCTCTGGGACTGATCATATGGTAGGCAGTAAAATAAATCAATAAATTTAAGAAGGCTGAAATCGTAGCAAGCTTCTTTTCTAACTACTATGAAAGTAATTCTAGTATGAAATTAGAACCTTTAAGTCTCAACCTCTATAGCTATTCTAAACTATATTCAGTTCCCTGAATCAGTCATACTTTTCTTACCTTTGGACCTCAACACAAGCTGTACTTCTGCCTGAACATTTTCTTCCTAAGCACCCCAAAACTGTCTCTTTCCCCAGCCTCAACTTTCATATTCACATTATTTCCCTTGTTCCCTGACACCCTAGTCAAAAGCCCTTTTTGAAATATTACTGATCAGAATAACCCTGAATGTATTTAACACATTTAATTTTTGACTGTAATTGACAGATGAATGGAAAAAGAAGATGTGGTACGTATATATAATGAAATATCACTCAACCATAAAAAGGAATAAAACTGGATTATCTGTAGAGACATGGATGGACCTAGAGTATGTCATACAGAGTGAAGTAAGTCAGAAAAACAAATATCGTATATTAACACATGTATGTGGAATCTAGGAAAATGGTATAGATGAACCTATTTACAGGGCCAGAAGAGAGATGTAGACATAGAGGACAGACATGTGGACAAGGGGCAGGGGATGGTGATGGTGGGATTAACTGGGAGGCTGGGACTGGCGTATGTGCACTGCTGTGTATAGACAGATGCTAGTGGGGACCGACCGTGCAGCACAGGGAGCTCAGCCTGGTGCTCTGTGGTGACCTATGGATGGAATGGGGGTAGAAGGGAGACCCAAGAGGAGGCACTACATGCATACCTATAGCTGATTCAGGTCACTGTACAGCAGAAGTTAACACAACATTATAAAGCAACTAGACCCCAATAAAAAATAATAACAATAATTCTAGTAAGGAACACAAAACTACTGGGTTGGCCAAGAAGTTCATTAGGGTTTTATTTACCATAAGATGTTATGGAAAAACCCAAATGAACTTTTTGGTAAACCCAATATAAGCAACTTTTCTATTTGCTTTGAGACTGGATGATAAACATTACATCAAAATTCCTACGGAATAAAAGAACATATTGACTGTGAATACTCTATATCTCTTGGGACAAGGAGTAGCAGGTAATTTCAGACACAGAATAGGAGAAAGGATATTAGGGAACTAAGTCTTAGGGGGCCAGAAAAGGAAAAAAGCTACAGTGAACTTTATGTGCCAGAGTAGAATCAGAGAAACCAGTGTGAATTCATGGTTGTTAATATATACATAAATAGACAAAACAATACAGATATGTATACATGCAATGGTTAACACACATACACTCACACACACTCGCACATACATTCTTCCTGTTCCATCTGCTCTCAGAGTATAGGAACAGGATTCTCTGATTCTCTGAACAACAAGGAAACTCAGCGTTCACTTGACTTCTAAATACCTTTAGAAGGTCTTGACTTCTAAATACCATTCCCCAATTAACAGAAGTCAGGGCTCTTAAGAAATTATTGTAGGGCTGCAGCAGGGAAAATATAAGATGCCCCTGGAATATCTTGTGGTATCAGAAAATAAGAAATTCTCACAAAAGGATTGGGAGATGCCAAAATGACGCAGAAGCCAGCACGAAGAAGTTCCCAATGGCCAGAGCAATAAAATAAAGATAGAATAAATTATAATTCATAGAGTAAAACAAATATCCACAGGTCCATATTAGTAAAAATAACTGAATAAGAAATGTGGGAGAAAGGACAACTCTCCATTATAGAAGAATTCTAATTAATAAAGATAGAAGAAATGTGAACACCACAAACTCACCGTTAGGCAAATACCACAATATTAAACTGTTGCAGGCAAGATCCACCCAAAGATGCTAAAACCAAAGAGCAAAAGTCTGAGGAGCAAGAAGATATTTATCAATACAAAGGGAAAAAAGGAGCTTTACAGTGCAGAAACTAGGTGATACTTTAAGCAAGTAATCTGAGTTAATATCAGTAGTAAAATGGGACATGTCAACATCAGGTACCCCTGAAATGATGTACTGTGAAGGACATAGCACTTTTGTGGTATTTCTGACAAAAAGGCATAATCTGAATCTACTAATGAAAAAACATCTGACAAAAGTAAACTTAGATGTATACAGTATTCATCAAAGTGTCAAAGTCATGACTAAAGAAATGTTACAGATCGAATGAAACTAAAGAGATAAACAGCTCAGTGTAATGTGGGATCCTGAACTAGATTCTTATACAGAAAAGAACACAAGGAAAAAATCTGGTAGAATTCTAATGAAGTCTCTAGTTTATTCAGTAGTATTGTACCGACATGAATTTCCTGGTTTTGGTAACTGCATTATGATCACGTAAGATGTCAACATTATAGGACAACTAGATGACGAGTCTACATGAACTCTCTGTACTCTTCCTGCAATGTTTCTATAAGTTTATTTCAAAACAAAAAACTCAAAATGCCTATGGTTTGAAGAAAAACGAATTAAAAAATAAAAAACTAAACCTTGTCAAGAGAATGATTTAATTATAATATTATTCCTCACACTATTAATAAAACAATCCAACAATAAATCATAAATATCAGTGTTAAATAACAAATATTTTAAGCATATCCACAACCAGTCCATTCTGAAGGAGATCAACCCTGGGATTTCTTTGGAAGGAATGATGCTAAAGCTGAAACTCCAGTACTTTGGCTACCTCATGCGAAGAGTTGACTCATTGGAAAAGACTTTGATGCTGGGAGGGATTGGGGGCAGGAGGAGAATGGGACGACCGAGGATGAGATGGCTGGATGGCATCACAGACTCGATGGACGCAAGTCTGAGTGAACTCTGGGAGTTGGTGATGGACAGGGAGGCCTGGCGTGCTGCAATCCATGGGGTCACAAAGAGTCAGACACGACTGAGCGACTGAACTGAACTATGTGCCAGGCACTGTGCTACTAGCTAGGATATCATGATCAAAAAGGCTAACACAGTCTCTATCCTTTGAGAGAAAACAGACAATAATTAAGTAATTAGAAGAGCAAAATATGTAGTAAAAAGGAAAGCACAGGATGCTAGGGGAACATGACAATGAGTACCAAGGCAGTGTAAGTGATCAAGCAAGTCTTTCTGAGGAAATGACACTTCAGATGTGACATAAAGAAGAAACTTACAGCTTGCAGGGCAGGAAGAGGTAACCATATATGCAGGAGTTGAGAGTATGGCTGACTTGAGAAGAATATCCTGTACTGCTGGACCACACCAAGTGAAAGTCTAAAACCTGAACACAGAGCAGGGAGCAGATAAGAGAAGGGCTAGGTAAGACTTGTAAAAGATACCAGGCAGGGAAGTTGTATGGTCTGATGCATTTTTAACAAGGTGCCGGTGAAGAGACTGAGACATTTCTAGAAACAAAGCAGATTAGACACGCTGAGAACCTTGCACCATACAGAACACCTAAAAATGCTGAGTAAAATTTAAAGACCATCTCTTTATATGCAGAGTTGAAAGGAAGTAAGAGATGCCTTCAGAAGTCAAATACCTAAGAGAAAACACAAATCCATGAAGGAACTGAATAATGAAGCAAAAAGCTATCCAAGGACGTCCACAGAGAAAGCTGGTTAAGGAAGTAATACACTATCTAAATTAAATAGTACTTACATATAAACAGTAATATGCACAAAACCAAAACAGCTATTTAGAAGAAAAGATAGTGAATTAAAAACCAACAGATATGTCTCTCACCACAGACAATTTGATAAACAAGCTCTCAAAGTCCACAGTCTAGTGCTGCTGCTGCTGCTGCATCGCTTCAGTCGTGTCTGACTCTGTGTGACCCCACAGACGGCAGCCCACCAGGCTCCCCCGTCCCTGGGATTCTCCAGGCAAGAACACTGGAGGGGGTTGCCATTTCCTTCTCCAATGCATGAAAGGAAAAGTGAAAGGGAAGTCGCTCAGTCGTGTCCGACTCTAGTGACTCCACGGACTGCAGCCTATACTAGGCTCCTCCGTCCATGGGATTTTCCAGGCAAGAGTACTAGAGTGGGGTGCCACTGCCTTCTCCAAGTCTAGTGCTAGAAGCACCAAAGTTGATCTGTTTTTTCCTTTTCAGTTGATTCAGCTATTCTGTTCTGTCAATCCTATGTGCTACCATAATTACCTTCAACAAATCTCCATTTTATTTACGCTTCAAAACTGCTTGCAGTGAAAGAACTCAACTGATAATCATTTGTACACTTAAAGTAGAACATATACATCCATGGAGATGAATAATTTCTACCTACATTAAGGATAACTGTTACCAATTGAGTCAGAGCACCCTGTGAGAAAAGTCAAGACAATACAAGCTTAACTTCTACTACTACTGCTATTAAAGTTTAGGCAACGTTATTATACAACTGAGATCTTAAACAAGTGAACTCTTTGGTAACTGTCTTCAGGTGACACCATAATTACCTTCAACAAATCTCCATTTTATTTACGCTTCAAAACTGCTTGCAGTGAAAGAACTCAACTGATAATCATTTGTACACTTAAAGTAGAACATATACATCCATGGAGATGAATAATTTCTACCTACATTAAGGATAACTGTTACCAATTGAGTCAGAGCACCCTGTGAGAAAAGTCAAGACAATACAAGCTTAACTTCTACTACTACTGCTATTAAAGTTTAGGCAACGTTATTATACAACTGAGATCTTAAACAAGTGAACTCTTTGGTAACTGTCTTCAGGTGACTTGGATACTATAAACTCAATGCATCTAACATCTTTTAAACATCTGGACATCTTTTAACTTTCTAATGTCTTATGCCTAGGCCACTTTTGTGTCCTAGCTGCCGTATTTCTCACAGGGGCCTGATGTTAGCACATTCTATTACACAGTAAGTACTAGAAGAGATCATAATTTTTCCAATAAAGATTACACTTGATTTGAGAGTAAGAGGTATTAATCCTACCTTTGCTTTGTTAACCTCAAAGCAATGTTTGCTCCTCTGCAGAACAGGAGGACATGCTTTGTGTATACAGTGTTGCTGCACTGTATAACCTCCACGCTTAGCTCTGAATAGCATTAGTACTTCAGTGACTCTAAGAAAATGGAACCTTGTGTTGGACATTTGGAAAACATCAAATTAAGGAAAACTGGTATTAAACCATAAATAATTGCTACAATATTTATAAGAAGCAACAAGGTGGGAATTCTCCTGTAGAAAAAGGACAAACACTATTAAAAATGAGTTCCCAAGACAAAAAAATAAAGACACAAAGAAAAATCAATGACACTCCTAAAATTGGCATTCTTAACCAGAAGCTCACAGATAAACCATACAGAATTCATTCTAAAACTAGGAGTAAAATGTTTATGATCGCCAGGAGACATCTATATTTTTCTTAAAATATGAAAAGTGATTTATTTACCTTAAAGTTAAGATACACTGCTTCAGAATGCTAAAATCTCTGAAGTAAAGAGAAGAGAATACAGTACCAATTTTTCCCTGTTCCAGGATGCACGGAACAAATTAGTTAAGCAGAACAAATTAGTTAGGTAGACTGCAGCTGACTGAACTCACTAAAGAGTACTCAGTGAAAAGCATTGCTTTTTTCTGAACTTATTGAAATCATTAGTCACAGAATTTTTATTCACATAGAGGGAAATAAAGTTCTTTTACTGGGCAAGATTCTGAGAATCATTATGAAAAATAACATTTAGACCCTTAAGGACCCTAGGAAAATCTCTGATTATTAAAGGAAGGAATCTGAAATGTCTAATAGGCTGGAATATATTCAGTGGAATAAGAAGTGTTTAATTTTTACAGCTAACCTTATGTGCTCTTCAGACTTATATTTAATATTTTCTATTTAATTCTATTAAAGGCAATGTGAATAAATCTTACAGAGATTCCTGATTTATGACTTTATTCTATAATACACTTTTCATCTTTTGTCCTCACAGTCACAAAGAATTGCATAAATATAATCTTAGTCATGTTTCCAATGTAAACTCAGATGGCATTCCCCAAAAGGTTGTAACAAAATTACAGGGTTTGAGAGTTTCATAAAGAAACATAAATTCTGACAAGTTATTTCTGGCACACAGAATCCAGAATTAGA
>SJYC01005469.1:0-11947 GCA_006408675.1 Madoqua kirkii | reverse complement strand
TAATCTAAACTCCTACATAAAGTAACTCTCAAAATGAACAAAATAAACCCAAAGTTATCAAAAAATTTCAAAAAAAATCACTGAAATTGAAAACAAAATACTTGACAGAAATCAAAAGCTAGCATGTTGTAAAGAGTAAAAAAAAAAAAAAAAAGAAAGAAAACAAATTACCAACATTTAAAATGAAATAGAGGAAAAGATAAGTTTTCATTCCAAACCCAAAGAAAGGCAATGCCAAAAGAATATTCAAACTACCACACAATTGCACTCACCTCACTAGCTAGTAAAATAAAGCTCAAAATTCTCCAACCTAGGCTTCAACAGTACGTGAATCGAGAACTTCCAGATGTTCAAGCTGGATTTAGAAAAGGCAGAGGAACCAGAGATCAAATCGCCAACATCCACTGGATCATCAAAAAAGCAAGAGAGTTCAGAAAAACATCTACTTCTGTCTTTTGACTATGCCAAAGCCTTTGACTGTGTAGAACACAACAAACTGTGGAAAATTCTTAAAAGAGATAGGAATTCCAGATCACCTTACCTGCCTCCTGAGAAATCTGTATGAAAGTCATGGAAAAACAGAGTGGTTCCAAATTGGGAAAGAAGTACGTCAAGGATGTATATTGTAGTGCTGCTTATTTAACTTACATGCAGAGTACATCATGAAAAATGCTGGGCTGGAGGAAGCACAAGCTGGAATCAAGATTGCCAGGAGAAATATCAATAACCTCAGATATAGAGATGACACCACTCTTATGGGGCAGATAGCAAAGAGGAACTAAAGAGCCTCTTGATGAAAGTTAAAGAGGAGAGTGTAAAAGTTGACTTAAAACTCAACATTCAGAAAAGTATGATCATTCCATCCGGTCACATCACTTCACGGCAAATAGACAGGGAAACAAGGAAACAGTGATGGACTTTATTTTGGGGGGCTCCAAAATCACTGCAGATGGTGGCTGCAGCCATGAAATTAAAAGACATTTGTTCCTTCACAAACCTAGATAGCATATTATGAAGCAAAGACATCACTTTGCCAACAAATGTCGGTCTAGTCAAAGCTATGGTTTTTCCAGTAGTCATGTATGGATGTGAGAGTTGGACCATAAGGAAAGTTGAGCGCCGAAGAATTGATGCTTTTGAACTGTGGCATTAAAGAAGACTCTTGCGGGTCCCATGAAAGGAAACAAACTGTCATATATCCATTAGAGTGGAATACTACTCAGCAATAAAAAGGAATGAATTATTGATACAAGCAATAATGAATGAAACATGAATCTCAAAAGAAGTATGCTGTATGAAAGGAGCCAGTATCAAAAATTATATACTGAATTATTCTATTTATATGACATTCTCAAAAAGACAAAATCATAGTGATGGAAACAGATCAATACTAATGAGGGTAATGTGTAGGAGTTGGTGATGGACAGGGAGGCCTGGCGTGCTGTGATTCATGGGGTTGCAAAGAGTCGGACATGACTGAGCGACTGAACTGAACTGAACTGAATGTGTAGCAGGAGAGAGTGACTACAAAGGGATAACTTAAGGAGTTTAGGGATGACAGAGCTATTCTGTACCCTGATTGTAGTGGTACTTACATGTATTTATACATGTGTTAAAACTCATAGAACTGTACACCTCCAAAGAGTCAACATTATGTAGGTTAACTTGAAAAATAAAATATAAAATGTTAAGTAGTCAAATAACAATATCAATTTATATTATCACTATCACAAGAGCCCGTTTCCCATTAAAGAGGGAGATGAAACAAAGAAAAAAATAGTTTAAGCCAAACCATTTGTTTTAGAAAATGCTAGTAGGTAACATATAACCTGAGTTTTCTCCAGCCTTACCAGCCTGAAGTATATCAGTGGTAAACTGTTTACTGCTTGCTGCCCTTACTTACATAATGTCTCATATTTCCTTTTGGCCTCCACTCTCAACCCAATCCCCAACCTCAGCTATTTATGGGAGGCCGCAGATGTCTCACAGGTGTTCTTAGGGTCTCCACATCCTGTCCCTATTTTGTTGATGTCTGACTCTTCATTTCAGGGAAGGGCTTCACTGTTGTTCCTGCTGACCTTCTAAAGTTGCAAATCCTTAAAGAATTCCTTTAGTCCTCAGTACCTAAGAGACATGCTAGGTTCTTGCAGAGATGAGGAGAATGCCTTCTTGTAAACATTTCAGGTTCCTTGACTGTACCAAGCTCTCAACTCAAGATCTTGCTGCTATATCAACTTGAAAAACTTCCCCATCTTTTTCCTAGTTAATTCATCCTACGAGTGTCAGTTAAAACAGTAATACCTCACGGTAACCTTCTCTGACCCTTCCAGATTATGTTAAATTCTTTTGTCATATTCTTTGATAGCACTCTATATTTCTTCTTTGCAGTGCTTACATACCTCTAATTACTTATCCAAAATCACTGCTAGGTTACAGACTCCATGAAGACAGGGCAAGTGTCTCTTTTGTTACTGCTATATCATATCTCTGGTGTGTAGTATATGGTAGACAAACACGACTGGTTGCTATATGCCTCTCAGAGGTAACAATCTCCCTGTCCCTGGGGATGTAGAAAGAAAGTTACAGGGCAACCTCAGTAATAATGTAAAAGGGATTCAGATAAAGATTGGGAGTTAAAACTAGAGGATCCTCAAAATCCTCTGAAATATAATGTGAATTACAAAATTTCAAATAATTAGGACACAATTGAACATACAATAAAACTATTCTGTGCATAATCTATACTATTCAAATTCTGGTGTGACACAGTATTAGTCATTAAAATGCCCTAAAAGATGCTTGAAATAAAAATTCTGAACAATATTTAACTTAAAAATTAAAAGACCAAACTCAGTCTTGTGCTCCCAACTGAATTAACAGATGTCGCCTGTTTTTGTTTGGAATACATGTCATTTCATGGAATTAATTATTTAGCTAATATTTTCTTTCTTATAAAATCTGGTCTTAATTGGAAATCAATTTTTCTTAAGTTTCAACAAGTTAAGCGTCTAAAGAGACATAACGTCAAACCCAAATCTGCTTAAAAGCATTTAAAAAGACACTATTTGATCAGTTTTCAAATAGACTTGGACTATTAAAAACAGAACAGACACATTCTGTCTGACAATATGTATTTTCAAATCTAAGTGTGTTTCCGTACTTCAACAGGCATTATTCAATGAAGACACAACAAAAACACATTAAAGATCAACTCTCCCTTATGAGTAGTCAAAGCTGCATCTCTGTCATTCCTCACTGGCTTACTACAGACAGGATTCTCAAGATTCTTAACTAATTACATCTGCAAAGACCCTAGTTTCAAACAAGGTCACATTCTGAAGTTAATCTTTTTGTACTTCAACTTCCTCTCTAGCATGAAAGAGGTAGTGTTTTGAAATAGAACTGTTAACTTTTTCCAGATACCAGTATTACCTTCTGAGACTCTTTCACTGCATTTCATAATTCTGATCAATCACAGTTCTTGAAACCCTTTCCTCCATCTTGATTTCCAAGACACTAATCTTCACAGTTAGTTCTTCCTACTAAAGTTTACCATCTATGTGATTCAGACACCAGAATGTTTATCTTTGGTTCATTTCATTTCTTCAACCTGTCTCTTGTTTGTAGAAAAGCTGTAGCCTCCCAAGCCATTCCTGAGTCACAAAAGCTGGGCTCAAGAATTCATGATTGAAATGACATGAACATGTAGTGACAAAACAAGTAGCAGTTAGGACAGGAGAACTGTTGCTTTACAGATGCTAAAACCTCCATCAAATGGAAGATATTAACTACTTGATGATCATGAGCACACAGAGCTACTGGAACCTGAGGATTAACAGTGTTAAACCCTGTGACACCACCGTGCTGCCTCATCATCAGTCAGTCAGAGAACTGTGCACTGGTAGATCCTACTCCTGTGATTCCCCTCCCTCACTTTCCCCTTGAAAGGGGCCCTGAGGCCTTTTGCGCATGAGCTGCCTTGTTCTCCCTGTATGGCCCTTGTAATGGGCCCTTCTTCGCTCCCAAATCCAGGTTGGGCACACAAGCTTGGATTCAACAAAAATTTCACTACTTACTGAGCCCCAAACTTGCACACCATATGGAATATCTGTCACCGGCTCTCCTACAAACACACTGAACTCAACATGTCCAAAACTGAATTTAGTAACTGGGGAATACAATGGATAGGAGGCAAAGGCTCTGGAATGAAGACTACCTGGGTAGAAATACTGGCCCTGCCTCTTATTAAATGCCCAACCCTGAAAAAGTTACTCTGACCTTTCTTTGTTTCTCTCATCTATAAAATAGAAATAATAATTACAATTATTTCACACTTACAGGTTAGTTTATGACACTGAATAGAATCAAGTTGTAAACTGGTCAATTCCTGTTTCATCATGGAGGTTCACACTATATTGAGATGGAAGTTTCAAGACAATGAGCTTGTGAAACTAGAAAACTATAGTGCTTCTTACAATCAGAGATGTATTTTCCATACCACATTTTAATCACATTCTGTTATCAATAATGTGTACATTTAAAAATACTTTTTCTGAAAAACTGGTATTAAATTGATAATAACTAGGAAATAGTAAACCAGATACTGCTTTTTAATATAATGATTACTTTACTGACTAATTACTGGCATCTTTATTTTCAGTTTAGCATATCCAGTGGTGTTTATTCTAGTTAAGTACTGTTTATTTCTCTATTCATCACTGCACTTCAACTAGTAGCAGCATGTGAAAGAGAAATCATATTAATTCAAGATCCTTAAAGTGAATCTGTCATTTAATTATCAAGTTCTTACTCAGGATTTTGCTAATCTCAGCCTCTAGCACCCATAAACCATTACTTACCCTTCAAGGAAGGCCACGTTTTAACTTTTCCAAGGCCCATCCAGGCACTTCTGCCTTGATAAGGCACTACCTCTACTTTTAAAAATACTTAAAAGTTATATTTTATCATTATATTAGTGTAAAGAAGAATATAATCCCGGCGGGACTTATTATTACACATTCATTATTCATATATTCCTTTTCCTCTGATTTTAAAGTAAATAAAAATGGAAACATTCTTGAGAAACCTATATGCAGATCAGGAAGCAACAGTTAGAACTGGACATGGAACAACAGATTGGTTCCAAATAGGAAAAGGAGTACATCAGGGCTATATATTGTCACCCTGCTTATTTAACTTATATGCAGAGTACATCATGAGAAACGTTGGGCTGGAAGAAGCACAAGCTGGAGTCAAGATTGCCAGGAGAAATATCAATAACCTCAGATATGCAGATGACACCACCCTAATGGCAGAAAGTGAAGAGGAAGTAAAGAGCCTCTTGATGAAAGTGAAAGAGAAGAGTGAAAAGGTTGGCTTAAAATTCAACATTCAGAAAACTAAGATCATGGCACCTGGTTCCATCACTTCATGGGGAGTAGTTGGGGAAACAGTGGAAACAGTGTCAGACTTTATTTTGGGGGGCTCCAAAATCACTGCAGATGGTGACTGCAGCCACGAAATTAAAGGTGCTTATTCCTTGGAAGGAAAGTTATAACCAACCTAGACAGCATTATAAAAAGCAGGGACATTCCTTTGCCAACAAAGGTCCATCTAGTCAAGGCTATGGTTTTTCCAGTGGTCATGTATTGATCTGAGAGTTGGACTGTGAAGAAAGCTGAACACTGAAGAATTGATACTTTTCAACTGTGGTACTGGAGAAGACTCTTGAGAGTCCCCTGGACTGCAAAGAGGTCCAACCAGTCCATTCTAAAGGAGATCAGTCCTGGGTGTTCATTGGAAGGACTGATGCTGAAGCTGAAACTCCAATACTTTGGCCACCTCATGCGAAGAGTTGACTCACTGGAAAAGACTCTGATGCTGGAAGAGATTGGAGGCCGGAGGAGAAGGGGACGACAGAGGATGAGATGGCTGGATGGCATCACCGACTTGATGGACATGAGTCTGAGTGAACTCTGGGAGTTGGTGATCAACAGGGAGGTCTGGTGTGCTGCGATTTATGGGGTTGCATAGAGTCGGACATGTGAGCAACTGAACTGAAGAAAATTGTGAGCCCTAGGCCCTTTACTTATAGTACCTAACAGATAAATCAACCCTGTTTCAAGGACCTGCTTCAATGTCACTTCTTCGAGATATTCTTTAATCTCCTCCAAACTTGGTTCAAGGCAGAATGTCACCTTACTCTCATAGCACTTGGTTCTCTTTTTCCTTGTAACATTTAATAACTTATTAAATTAGACACTGAAGAATCTTCTCACCTACCATGGCTTATTCTTCTTTTTTTTTCACCAACACTCCTTACCACCAAATTTGGCAGACAATTCTGCCTTTTTATTAAACTAAGTATTAATATACTCAGGATAGAATCCACTCTTCTCTCCATTTTTGTTTGTAGAAAGAAGAGTAAAATAGGAATTGAAAGAACAAAAAAAGACTGTTAAGCACTTGGTCACACACAATATCCAGACAGAGGTTTTTAAAGTGTGTGATGTAACTCATGAAATAGCCAAATGTCTCAAGTTGTTTGTTGTTTCTAGTCAAGGCTATGGTTTTTCCAGTGGTCATGTATTGATCTGAGAGTTGGACTGTGAAGAAAGCTGAACACTGAAGAATTGATACTTTTCAACTGTGGTACTGGAGAAGACTCTTGAGAGTCCCCTGGACTGCAAAGAGGTCCAACCAGTCCATTCTAAAGGAGATCAGTCCTGGGTGTTCATTGGAAGGACTGATGCTGAAGCTGAAACTCCAATACTTTGGCCACCTCATGCGAAGAGTTGACTCACTGGAAAAGACTCTGATGCTGGAAGAGATTGGAGGCCGGAGGAGAAGGGGACGACAGAGGATGAGATGGCTGGATGGCATCACCGACTTGATGGACATGAGTCTGAGTGAACTCTGGGAGTTGGTGATCAACAGGGAGGTCTGGTGTGCTGCGATTTATGGGGTTGCATAGAGTCGGACATGTGAGCAACTGAACTGAAGAAAATTGTGAGCCCTAGGCCCTTTACTTATAGTACCTAACAGATAAATCAACCCTGTTTCAAGGACCTGCTTCAATGTCACTTCTTCGAGATATTCTTTAATCTCCTCCAAACTTGGTTCAAGGCAGAATGTCACCTTACTCTCATAGCACTTGGTTCTCTTTTTCCTTGTAACATTTAATAACTATTAAATTAGACACTGAAGAATCTTCTCACCTACCATGGCTTATTCTTCTTTTTTTTTCACCAACACTCCTTACCACCAAATTTGGCAGACAATTCTGCCTTTTTATTAAACTAAGTATTAATATACTCAGGATAGAATCCACTCTTCTCTCCATTTTTGTTTGTAGAAAGAAGAGTAAAATAGGAATTGAAAGAACAAAAAAAGACTGTTAAGCACTTGGTCACACACAATATCCAGACAGAGGTTTTTAAAGTGTGTGATGTAACTCATGAAATAGCCAAATGTCTCAAGTTGTTTGTTGTTTTTTAGTTGTTAAATTCTGGCCCCATGGACTGCAGTCCACTAAGCTCCTCTATCCATGGGATTTCCCAGGCAAGAATACTGAGTGGGTTGCCATTTCCTTTGCTGGGGGACCTTCCCAACACAGGTATTGAGCCTGAGTCTCCTGCACCGCAGGCAGATTCTTTACCACTGAGCCACGAGGGGAGCTCAAATATCTCAAGAAGCATGCTAAATACTTCAAGTCAAAGTATCTGGAGTTGTTAATTCAGTGTAATGAAGAACACAGAAAACTGAAGATGGTTTTGAATGACCAGGGATTAAAGGATATAGAACAAAGAGATTCCAGAAAGGAACTGAAGACAGGCAAGGGGAAGAAAAGAGGAGACTAGTTTACAATCAGTGTTTTATTCTGAATGGGACTATATCATATTATCTAGTCCCTAAGCAGATAGCGTAAGTTCTCAAGAGGCAGGAGCTTTCAAAAAGGAATAAAATGAAAATAGGCTTCCCAGGAGGTGTAATAATAAAGAATCTGTCTGCCAATGCTGGAGATGCCAGTTCAGTCCCTGGTTCAGGAAGACCCCCTGGAGCAGGAAATGGAAACCCACTCCAGTATCCTTGCCTTGAAGAGTCTATGGACAGAGGAGCCTGGCAGACTATAGTCCATGGGGTTACAAAGAGTTGGACATGACTGAGTGCGCGCGCGCACACACACACACACACACACACACACACACACACACACACACAGAGTCCCTGCCATCGATAAGAAGGAAGTGAAAGCAGTTCCTTACGTGTACTCTTCCAGGGAAGACAGCTAGCACACATTTTAGCTTGGCCAGAAAGTTTGTTCTGGTTTTTCTGTAAGCTGTTTCAGAAGGCCCTGCACAACCTTATTGGCCAACACAACATACTGACTGAAAGCACTGTCTTTGGTGCCTTTTATGGCAAAATGGCCCTCGTACAGTAATTGGAATAATGACTCTAAAGTTCTTTATATAACTGATATAATGTTCAACTGTCGATGTGACTGGTGATGGAAGCAAAGTTCAATACTGTGAAGAACAATACTGCATAGGAACCTGGAATGTTAGGTCCATGAACCAAGATAAAATGAAAGTGGTCAAAAGGGAGATGGCAAGAGTGAATATCGACATTTTAGGAATCAGTGAATTAAAATGGACTGGAATGGGTGAATTTAACTCAGGTGACCGATATATCTACTACTGTGGACAAGAAGCCCTTAGAAGAAATGGAGTAGTTCTCACAGTCAACAAAAGACAGAATGATCTCTGTTTGTTTCCAAGGTAAACCACTCAGCATCACAGTAATCCAAGTCTGTGCTCCAACCACTAATGCTACAGAAGCTGAAGTTGAATGGTTCTATGATGACCTATAAGACCTTATACAACTAACACACACACAAAAAGATTTCCTTTTTATCATAGGGGAATGCAAAAGTAGGAAGTCAAGAGATACCTGGAGTAACAAGCTAATAGCTGGAATAACAAGCTAATTTGGCCTTGGAGTACAAAATGAAGCAGGGCAAAGCCTAACAGAGTTTTGCCAGAGGAACCCACTGGTCATAGCAAACACCCTCTTCCAACAACACAAGAGACGACTTTACACATGGACATCTCCAGATGGTCAATACAGGAATCAGAGTGATTATATTCTTTGCAACTGAAGATGGAGAAGTTCTATACAGTCAGCAAAAACAAGACCACGAGCTGACTGTGGCTCAGATCATGAGCTCCTTATCGCCAAAATCAGACTTAAATTGAAGAAAGTAGGGAAAACCACTAGACCATTCAGGTTAGACCTAAATCAAATCCCTGCATTATACACTGGAAGTGACAAATAGATTCAAGGGATTAGATCCCATTGATAGACTGCCTGAAGAACTATTGAAAGAGGTTTGTGACATTGTACAGGAGACACTGATCAAGAAGTTCCCCCAAAAAAAGAAATGCAAAAAGGCAAAATGGTTGTCTGAGGAGGCCTTACAAATAGTGGAGAAAAGAAGTGAAGCTAAAGGCAAAGGAGAAAAGGAAAGATGTACCCGTCTGAATGCAGAGTGCTAAAGAACATCAAGGAAAGATAAGAAAGCATTCCTCAGTGATCAATGCAAAGAAATAGAGGAAGATAACAGAATGGAAAAGAATATATAGAAGAACTGTACAAAGAAGATCTTAATAACCTAGACAACCACGAACAGTATGATCACTCACCTAGAGCCAGATATCCTGGAGTGTGAAGTTAAGTGGGCCTTAGGAAGCATTACTATGCACAAAGTTACTGGAGCTGACAGAATTCCAGCTGAGCTATTTCAAGTCCTAAAAATCACGCTGTTAAAGTGTTGCACTCAATATGCCAGCAAATTTGGAAAACTCAACAGTGGCCACAGGACTAGAAAAGGTCAGTTTTCATTCCAATCCTGAAAAAAAGCAATGCCAAAGAATGTTCAGACTACCACATAACTGCACATCCCACATGCTGGCAAAGTAATACTAAAAATTTTCCAAGCGAGCCTTCAACAGTATGTGAAACAGAACTTCCAGATATACAAGCTGGATTTAGAAAAAGCAGAGGAACCAGAGATCAAATTGCGAACATCCATTGGATCACAGAAAAAGCAAGAGTTCAGCAAAGCATCTACTTCTGCTTTATTAACTATACCAAAGTCTTTGACTATGTAGAACACAACAAACTGTGGAAAATTCTTAAAGAGATGGGAATACCAGACCACCCTACCTGCCTCCTGAGAAATCTGTATGCAAGTCAAGATGCAACAGTTAGAACTGAACATGGGGAAAAACAGAGTGGTTCCAAATCGGGAAAGGAGTATGTCAGGGCTATATACTGTTACCCTGCTTATTTAATTTATATGCAGAGTACATCATGCAAAATGCAGGCTGGATGAGGCACAAGCTGGAATCAAGACTGCCAGGTGAAATACCAATTACCTCAGATACAGAGATGACACCACCCTTATGGTAGAAAGCAAAGAGGAAATAAAGAGCCTCTTGATGAAAGTGAAAGAGGAGAATAAAAGCTGGCTTAAAACTCAACATTCAGAAAACTAAGATCATGGCATCTAGTCCCATCACTTCATGGTAAATAGATGGAGAAACAATGGAAACAGTGACAGACTTTATTTTCTTGGGCTCCAAAATCACTGCAGATGGTGACTGCCTCCATGAAATTA
Source organism: Madoqua kirkii (assembly GCA_006408675.1). Lineage (NCBI taxonomy): Eukaryota > Metazoa > Chordata > Mammalia > Artiodactyla > Bovidae > Madoqua > Madoqua kirkii. The sequence continues at coordinate 1,269 of SJYC01005469.1, read as the reverse complement.
AAAGATGCTTGCTCCTTGGAAGAAAAGCTATGACCAACCTAGACCGCATATTAAAAAGGAGAGGTATTACTTTGCCGACAAATGTCCATCTAGTCAAAGCTATGGTTTTTCCAGTAGTCATGTATGAATGTGAGAGTTGGACCAAAAAGAAAGCTCACTGCCAAAGAACTGATGTTTTTGAACTGTGGCACTGGAGAAGACTCTGGAGAGTCCCTTGGACTATAGGGAGATCAAACCAGCCCATCCTAAAGGAAATCAGTCCTAAATATTCATTGGAATGACTGATGCTGAAGCTAAAGCTCCAATACTTTGGCTACGTGATGCAAAGAATTGATTTATTGGAAAAGACCCAGATGCCGGCAAAGATTGAAGGCAGGAGGAGACACAGGCAACAGAGGATGAGATAGTTGGATGGCATCATGGACAACAAGTCTGAGCAAGCTCCAGGAGTTGGTGATGGAGAGAGAAGCCTGATGTGCTGCAGTGCACGGGGTTGCAGAGTCAGAGACAACTGAGCGACTGAACTGATGTAACGATGAATTTAGAGCTGAAAAATATGTACACATGCTAAGCTTCAGGAGTTCTTTAAGATGTAACAGTTTTGTTATGAGTATTGCCAACTGTCACTTTATGACTTTATTATAATTTTGCAATTATATGATATGGGAAGCTTCAATAACTTATTAATGCTTTAGGTTACTACAAGGTTTTATTCCCTAAAAATACTCCTGTGAAACAGCATAAATTGGAAAAGAAGAAGAGATGTTTTAAATTGTACGTTTTTCAAGAAAATACAAAATAGCCTTTAAATTTCTTTCAGTGACAGAGCTTTATGGTTTATCAGAAACTTTATCATTCCAAATCTGAAAAACTAGTATACAGAGGACAACTGCTATGTTAAAACTGAATTCTTTCAAATATATATGTATATAAAATTAAGAAAATGTTCTCCATCCACCCAACATAATTACTGTGTTCTTAAAAATACAAGGTTTGATAAAATAAAATATATTAATATTAAAGGCCCTGGGGGACACTTGATAATTCCACTGATCTGTGTAAACACACCACCTGTCCATAACACACTAGTCTATAAATAATCGCAGCTCTTCCCATCCTCAAAATGGAAACATCATTTCAGGAGGAAAGTAAAGCAAGAGACACAACTGTGTCAAGTTGAAAAACAGTCTGAACTCTATTGTGGGACCCGTGTTCTGATGGTCAAACATTTTGCTTTCTTAGGCAGGATTTTTAAAAAAATCAAATCAC
>SJYC01005468.1:0-38607 GCA_006408675.1 Madoqua kirkii | reverse complement strand
AAATGAGAGTTCATTTAATTTAAAACAGAATTGAATGTATAAATTTAAAGTAACATTTTAAATGTTTCTAGTTTAAGGTTTTACATCTCTCCTCTAAACATTTCTATTCAAATGTCCACTGTACATTTTAAAAAAAAATCTAAGTTCTAATAATGTAGCCTAGAAAAGATATGTTTTACTAGACATATTCAACCTATAACACCATGTGTATTAAGTTGCTCAATCATGCCTGACTCTTTGTGGCCCTATGGACTGTAGCCCACCAGGCTCCTCTGTCCATGGGTTTCTCCAGGCAAGAACACCTCCTCCAGGGGATTGTCCAGAATCAGGGATTGAACTCGCATCTCGTATGTCTCCTACACTGGCAGTCAGGTTCCTTACCACTAGCACCACCTGGGAAGCCCATATGACACCGTAACTAATGGCAAAATGACTGTTCCAATCCCTGCTCATATCTAGACAGGAACAATTTATTTCCTCACCTCTCTCCAAAAAATGACCCTCTTTTTTATGCAGAGTACAGCATGCAAAATGCGGGCTGGATGAAGCACAAGTTGTAATCAAGATTGCCGGGAGAAATATCAATAACCTCAGTTATGTAAATGACACCACCCTTATGGCAGAAAGCAAAGAAGAACTAAAGAGCCTCTTGATGAAAGTCAAAGAGAAGAGTGAAAAAGTTGGCTTAAAACTCAACATTCAGAAAACTAAGATCAAGGCATCTAGTCCCATCACTTCATGGCAAATAGATGGGGAACGAGTGGAAACAGTGGCAGACTTTATTTTCTTGGGCTCCAAAATCACTGCAGATGGTAACTGCAGCCATGAAATTAAAAGACGCTTGCTCCTTGGAAGAAAACATATGACTAACCTAGACAGCATATTAAAAAGCAGAGACATCACTTTGCCAACAAATGTCCACCTAGTCAAAGTTATGGTTTTTCCAGGAGTCATGTATGGATGTGAGAGTTGGACCGTAAGGAAAACTCACCACCAAAGAATTGACGCTTTTGAACTGTGGTGTTGGAAAAGACTCTTGAGAGTCTGTTGGACTGCAAGGGGATCAAACCAGTCCATTCTGAAGGAAATCAGTCCTGAATATTCATTGGAAGGACTGATGCTGAAGCTCCAATACTTTGGCCACCTAATGCAAAGGACTGACTCACTGGAAAAGACCCTGATGCTAGGGAAGAATGAAGGCAGGAGAAGGGGACAAAAGAGGATGAGATGGTTGGGTCAGCATCACCAACTCAATGGACACGAGTCTGAGCAAGCTCCAGGAGTTGGGAAGCGACAGGGAGGCCTGGTATGCTACATTCCATGGGGTCGCAAAGAGTTGGACACAACTGAGTGACTGAACTGAACTGTGAATAAACAGTACCAAGAAGAAAAACAAAGAAAGCTTACAATCTAGATTTCTCCTGTGTCAGCACTTATTGGAGCAATTTCCTTCTAATGACATCTCACCACCACATGCTCTGATTTTAGTCTCTGATCAATTCCACTTTTTAAATATTCTGAAATGGATAGTAGAAGGCACTCTATAAGGGAAGAACTCTTGAACAGAATAACACATACAGAATCTCACTGACTGGCTAGTACAATAAACAACACTAACATTCTATGTTTGTCTTTAAATCCCATGAAGAGCTCATTAAAACACAGATGAGCCAGGCCCCATCTCCTGATTCAGTACGTCTAAGGTGAGGTCCAAGAATACAGATTTCTAACATGTACTTACATGATTCTGATATCATTTGTCCAGGGACTATACTTTGCAAATCACTGATCTAATAATATTTAGTTATAATATGCATTGTCATATCCCACACATAAAACTGTACCTCAAATTGCTCTAATTTCATTAATTTTTAAAATTTACTTTATGCCAACAGTTTTCAAATTTCTTTTATTAGGTGGCCTATTTCCTCGAGTCTTTTTTATGTTTCACATCTACCAAAAAAAGAAAAGCTTCCCAAAAGGCTAAAGGGCTGCCACACTACCTACTGCTTTAAGACAATGGAACTTGAAAGGCTTCAGAAATTCTACCCTATGTCACTACATAATTACATTCGCCATTCCTCATTAATCAGGTTTACTCTCTAAGACAAGACACTAGCTTTGGCTTGGTTTAGACAACTAAATTTGTTTCCCTTTTAATATTTCTTAAATGATAATCTAATAAACTTTATTACAATATAAAAAACAGCTCTTCTCCTATATCCTAGCTCTCTCCCCTCCATGTCAGAACCACTTATCATTTCATAAACCATTTCATAAATAGTTGGTGGTATTGATTTCTACAAAATAAAATTGGTAGAAGTATGCTAAAACATGTCAGTATTTATTAAAAATCAAAATCAAACATTTTGATCCACTAGACAAGACCCTAACAAACCTCTCCAATTTATCTTTCAGGTTTTCTTTCACAGTCCCTGTTTTTACAAGTCTATCTGCTAACTTTCCACTATATTTCATCCTTCTCAACTATAAAAGCTCTATGTTCTCCTCTTTCAATTAGTATCACCTTTAAAAGCAGTTTGAACTGGGTATTCATTTTTCCCTGACTGCATTCGATTTACTATAATCATTTTTTATCTGTAAACACATCGTGTTTGAACTATACTGCTTTGTACTTTTCAAAAAAACTGCTTTTTCCAGTTATTCAGTATTTATTTTCTTCTTTCCAAAAAACCATGAAGTTCTTTGATTTCTTTTGATTCCTTAAAGAAAACTATATTCCATATAAGATGGCATGCAATAAACACTTCCTAATTACCACAACTCTGACAAATAAGTTTACTAAATAGAAATGGGAAAGAGAATGTTAGTGTTTTCCAATAAATTGCATCTTTTCTTCTGCCTTCACACAAATAAACAATGTTTTTGAGTTCCTCTACAATTAGGTATGCCCACATAACACAGCTCTGTACAACAGAATGCAGGTGAGAGTGATATATGCTACCTCTACTGTCAAGTTGCTTCAGTTGTGTCTGACTTTGCGTGACCCCATAGACGGCAGCCCACCAGGCTCTGCCGTCCCTAGGATTCTCCAAGCAAGAACATATTCTACCTCTAAGTAAGTGAAGTCACTCAGTCGTGTCGACTCTTTGTGACCCCGTGGACTGCAGCCCACCAGGCTCCTCAGTCCATGGGGTTCTCCAGGCAAGAATACTGGAGTGGGTTGCCATTTCCTTCTCCAGGGGATCTTTCCGACCCAGGGATCGAACACGGGTCTCCGGCATTGGAGGCAGACGCTTTAACCTCTGAGCCACCAAGGAAGTCAATTAAAATCTTCCTTATAATATCCTACACAGTCTGTTTCTGTGGTGATCTTTGAGATCATAGGCTGAAAATGGTAGAAATACATATGAAAAAGCCTGGATCTTTAAGTCAATTTTTGGAAAAAACTTGTCTATAGAATGTCCTGATCAGGCATAACCACATTAGATTTTGTGTGAATGAGAATTAGCCTCCATTATGTTAAGCCACTAAAATCTGGATTGATTTGATACAAAACTAGCACTACTGATATTAATATGACCAACAATGTTTACTAAATTAAAGAAATTTGTTTTTATAATTTTCCAGCAATTTAACTTAACTGTACATTGTCCTAAGTAACCTGAAAGTATTAATAGCCTTTATTCACTCAATGTTCCTTCACGATGTTCAATATTACAGTAGATTATGTACAGTATAACAAAGTAGATGATATACTGTGACACTTCAAATTTATTTGAAAATAACTTCTTACACAGTATTTATTATTAGAGGAGCACTTATAAAATTTCATTCATGTTAGAAACAGAACTAGACCTGAACCCCTTACAAGAGATTTACTTTAAGACCTATGAAGACAAAGTAAATTTTTCAATAATAAAAAGTAATTAAAACAACTAACACTGTGACCAGAATAAGTTGATTCCATTTAGCAGAGGACAAGTCTTAACTTTTAAGCCACATTTACCTACATCACTGTGTTCTATCATACCATCCTGATCCAAAATACAATGTCAAAGTATTTTAAAAGTCACCTGAGTAACACTGTCTTGAAAATTATATTATATATATACACACCATTTGTTACAGATAACAGAAAAAAGGAACTAGTAAGAATTCTAACTGAATTCTGATTCAAACCATCAAAATTATTTAATCTCTTGGTTTAAAAAGAAAACTTCCCTCAACTCAAAAGGAAAATAAGTTCAAATATACAAACCACCTGGTGTAAAAAAAATTAGAACACTATTTAAGATGTATAAGTATCAGGAAGGACACCAGGAAGATATCCTAACATAGCATCTTATGTAAAGACTAAGTTTTTACCAGTTTTACTTTCTGCTCACTCAGTGTACCAATTTTTTAATTAAAAACCTTTTTTCCTGATTCTACATTTTTCTTTTTTTGTTACAGCCCTCAGTTTTATCAGTTTCCTGGCCTTATAAATGTTATCACCAAGACAAAATGTTCCTAACAAAATGTGACTTTCTGAACATAAAGAAATTAAAAACAGGTCACTTCCTATTGCAAACAAAACTCTGAAGCTCTATTCAACAGGTAGAACACGTCTCAGAATGAGCATTACCTTTCCCAGACTTTTACCCCCACAGTCTATTAAATAACTGTCAGTTAATACTAACTGAAAATTATAGTTATTAAAGATCTTAACGAAAAGCATTACATTAATCTTGGTGAAAAAACCCAGAATGTATTCAGGAAACTTGTTAAGTGCTACCATCCACTGACTAACTAAAACCTAACAAGAGGACTTAGAGCAAAAATGCGGTTCTGTTAGTTTCGGATGACTGATCTAAGGCTGTACAGGGCAGATAAGTCATCTAAGGGCTAAGAAAAACTATTTTAAAAATAAATTTAGGAAAAAGTATTATGGGGGGGGGATAAAAAGCAGTAACTTTAACAAATCTTTCAGACCTGTGAGGCTTTTATAAATCTATTTTATCTTATCAAGGGAAAATATTTATAATAACTCAAAGTGAGATGGAATGACTAAATATATAATCTAGGATTATTGCTATTATCATCTTATCATTTTCTCTAAATTATGGTTAATTTATACAGATCATTAGACAATGTTACCAAGTCAGTCATGCCCACATGTGTATTTGCCAGTGTACTTACTAGCAGACGGCTGATCAGTCTTAATAAGGGTCCTTATTATAATTATTATGGATTGAGAGTTTCATGGCTTATATCTATAACTACACATCCACAACCCCCACAACTCATCTGATGAAACAGTCAAAACACAAGATTTTGTATCTGGAATGGACCTCATCAATCATCGAATTCATTATTCTTATTTTACAGATGAAGCAACTGAGGCCCACAGATAAGTACTGAACAGCTAGTTCAATGCCAAGCTGAAATTAAACTAAGAGGTTTTTTTTTGACTATCACGTAAATCTTGATTTACAACTTCAAACTAGCTAAACCTAACTAAGCCCAAATTTATTACCAAATAAAAGAATGACAGCATCTCCAACCAAAAAAGCTAGTAAGAGGAATGGTTGACAAATACTTAAGTTTCTATGGCATTTAGGAGGTGATAGTAAAACTCCAGCTCATCTATTAAGACCAGAGGATGAACATGGGAATTCATCAAGTTACAAAATGGAGCTAATACACTTATTTTTGATACAAGTTTAACCTGTTCCCTGCAGTCCATATATGAACACTGTGTGAAATCATGGAGCAAAAAGTAACAATTAAGTCACACTAATAAAGAGTTAAAAGAAACCAAAAAAACAACTTCTGGCATGTTACTGAATGCATTCCTCAGCATAAAAGTGTTGCAGTCATTGAGCTAAAAAAAAAAAGTATGTCTATCCTATTTGATTCTTTAGTGATAAAAGCTGCAATGAGTTTTATAGATGGATTTGATACAGATAAGACAGAGTAAAACTATGTGAGAAGTATGCCATTTTTCCCTCCAATTTCCCTGCTCTATAAGAGAGATAACTATGATGATGATGACAATAAGCAAGCATTTGAAAACAAAGGGGAATATTTCTTTCTTGTTTACATTATTTCATAATGCATTATACTTTTTAATGTGTCTGATATGCAAAGGAAATATGTTAGTCATAAAATACTTATTTCTTTGCCATAATTTTCTTTAGCCTCATTATGCCCGCCCTCAAAAAAAGGACAAGCCAGATTAAAACTACTAACAATTTCTGGGACATGTTTATTATAAAATACACAACTCTGCATGAATTCACAATGTGCTGGTTTTATTTTTTCTGTTGCATGTTAAGCTCACATATATGTACTATAACAGAAAATGTTTATGAAGTGTACTACTTAAAATGATTCCAGCTGTCGTGTATCTACAGCATTTCAGGAAACACTGCTCTAAAATATAAGTGAGGTTATGTAACAGGACAAAGCTCAAAGCCAAGACAGATAATGTTAAACTCATGATTTAAGAGGTTAAGAAAAGAATTTTAAAAAGCAATGCCTGGCTTAACCTAAGACAGCTATATGCTTCTACCTGCTTCTGCAATCTGTTGCAATATGTTATAATTAAAGAAAACTAATTTCTCATACATGTAGTTGGAAAAGTATCTTAATATCCTTTTCAGATAATTCTGTAATTCTGTTTTGACACTATAGCAAAGCTCAACAAATAGTAACTTGTCCTAAGGGTTAGCTGCAATGTGTTGCATCTTTTTTCATACTGTTAACATTAAAATCCATTTGTCTAGTCTATACTTTGAACAGATCTTGTATCCAATCATAATTGTCTAATAACATGCACCGGTCATTTGGAAAAGATCTTCCAAAAGCTGACACATTTCATTTTAAAGTGACACCAGTTAGTATTACCTCCGGTCTTAAAAGAAAACTGTTAAATAATGGGAAGCTGACAAGCTTACAGTGGTAGATAAAAGTTTTTCCAAATTCTAATTCCCACTTAAAAGCTTATAATTTTTTATTGGAAACTAATATTGTCAATTGCTTAACTGATACTCTGTTCATTTTTGAGAATATGTCTACTGAAGTACAGCGGATATCCAGCATATTTTATAGACATTATACATTTAACACACAGGCCACAGTCTGTCTGTCAGTTCCTGTGAGTAAAAAAAACCACACAAAACTATTTACATATAGGCCTATCACTGAGAAAATCTGGCAACTATCAGTATACTTTAAGTAAGATGGAAGAACATTAAAGAAGTATTTGTAAGCTAGGCAATTCAAGGCCATACCTTTTATAGAAAATATAAAATAATTTTCAAGAAAGGTATGTTCTTTCTTTTTTTTGTATCTGCCAGTTTTCGTCTTTAATGTTTGATTTACAAATGATTAAAAATGAGTTTTCAGACCCACAATAGACAATATTGATTTTTAAAAGAAATAATAATTATGTATAAATCATTTATTCAAGAAAGGTATTTTCAACTTTCCAAACTTGTATTATGGTCACTTTAAGTCCTTTTCTCCTTGTGAGGTGGGGAGTGGGGAAGCTGATAGTGATGATTTCAATAGTAAAGACTTTAGTCAATCTGATTCTGCAAATTGGGTTAACCTGAAGGCAGGCTTCCTTCTGCTCCACTACTAACTTCAAGTAACTTGACCTTCCTCAAACATATAACTGCTGTCACCCATGGGCAACTGAGTATAATTTGGGACTTGATCCTTGCAGAGATCATTGGCATGGTCTTCTCCTTCATGGGCTGGATATGCAACTGTTGAAGAGCACTGGAGTTTAGGAAAAGGAAGAAAACTAGGCCATTCTGGGAGGCCCTCAGCATTTCCAACACTGTGGAATCCTGAAAGAAGATTAACATCAGCCTAGTATTACTGATCCATACTTCCCTAGCCTCTCAGAATAAATGGGTGGATTGAGTCTCCCTACAAAGAATACAGAGAGAACAACAAAATAAAACAAAACATAAATTTAACAGTCTAAACATATTAGGGAAAGTTTCTACAAGGAAGAGCTAAAACCAAAAAAATTTCTAAAACTCCAATGGAAATCTATGCTGATTTTGATGACTAATTAACTGATGGCCAATATTAAGGTCTATCTGTATAGATTCTAATAAATTTTAATAACTTTTGCCATGGTAGTGGTGGTGTAGTCACTAAGTCATGTCCAACTCTTGTAACCCCATGGACTGCATGCCGCCAGGCTCCTCTGTCCATGGGATTCTCCAGGCAAGAATACTGGAGTGGGTTGCCATTTCCTTCTCCAAACTTTTGCCATAGATGGTATCAAATTTATAATATGCATTCTGTATTTCATAAATTAAAAATTTCTAAAGTCAAATTTCCACCTTGTTTTTCCAGTTACTAAGAAATTTGTTGAGCACCTAAAAACGTAATTTGCATATACCACAAGACTGCCTGCTGCAATGCTAATCATGTGACATACTCAAGACATGTACACATTTTTGTAGAATGCAAGAATAATTAAAATTAATTATTTGATAAAATTTTACAGCGGAGACTTTTGTAAGAGATGTCTAGATGGCATTTCCAAGTATTCTCTGAGGTCTATCCTACAATATATTAAAACTCCTTAATTATACCCCTTGCCAGTTAATTCCTATGCATCCCTGAATTCAAAGGTCACCTCCTCAAAGAAAACTTCTCAAACTATCCACCCTCAGCTTATCAAATTCCCAACCATTCACACAAAGAACTCTTCGTTTTCAGATTTAAGCAAGCAAAGCTGAGTACATGCTCTGATGCTTCTCTACTAGACTATAAGCTCTGTGATTACAGGGACTGTATCTTTCTTGCTTATAATTTTATCTCCTCACATAGAACAAGTACTCAATAAATACTGCTAAAAGAATGAAAGACTAATAAAATGATTCAATTATTTATAACTAGGATAAGAAAATATTAATTTTTCGCCTTTCAACAAGATCAATTATATATACTGTTTCTCCTTGCCATTTTTTTCATCAATAAACTTACCTGTGGTATGTCCTTTTCTCATATGGAACTTAAAATATACTCAGTCCTAAATTCAAATCTCCCAATTAGAATAAAGCACCTGCAGGACAGAAACTATGTCTTACTGGAACTTCTGATTCTTAGAATATTCTGACTTCAAAAATCTAAAAAAAAAAAAAAATGCTTACTACCATGTTTACTTACCATCAAATTACATTCTTTAATTCCCTCTTACTTGCCTTTTCTTATCATATCTGTCCAACAAATAGGATGGACATACCTTCTTTGGTATGTTACTTCTGTAAAATTTATGTTACTTCTGCTGCTACATCGCCCTACCAAAGTCACCTGTGCCATAATTAATATATTCTATATCTTGAGGGATAAAAATGACTGATTTTACCAGAGTAAAGGTTAAAAATCCATGTGAGGACAGATAAATGATTCATCTAAGTTATATGTGGGAAATAAGCATATTTTTTAAACAAATGACTCTTACCACAGCATCCTTTTAAATTAAAAAATACTTAACAGATTCCTACTTTTGATAAGAATACAATAAGTCAAAGCAAATACAAGGCAACAACCAGAAAAGGCTGGCTAAATTTTTGTTTGTTTTTTAGTTTTTGGCTATGTTGTGGGGCGTGTGAGATCTTAGTTCCCTGACCAGGGATCAAACCCATGATCCCTGCATTGGAAGCATGGAGACTTAACCACTAGACTGCAAGGGAAGTCCCTGGATAAGTTTTAAAATCTTATTTGCAGAAGTATCAGAGAGCTGTGGGAACCATACAGACTTATAAAGCAAGGAGAAGAGTTCAGAGTAGAGCTGATGATCTCCAATTGCCTTTTTGTTTCCAAACTCACCAATTTCTGACCCAGGGCACGGGCTATAGATTGGGATTGGCCCAGGGAGGGAATATCTGATGGGGGAAAAAGAAACTCACCAAGATCATAAACTTGAGAAAACTGCAGTTTAGGACATGAAAGCCTGACAGAGAGAGGGAACTTGCCTCAAGTAACTGATCAGTACACACGCTCCTTAAGACATCTGCCAGGTTTTAAAGGTACATGGGTGGCAGGAGGCTACAGAATAGTCTGAGAAACTCTGAAAAGCAGAGCTGATTTCCAGCAGCATTTCAGCGCTAAGGAGACAGATCAGCCAGGTTCTTAATCAAAACCACCAGGACTTAGTAACAAGACCAACTACGCTTTAGAGAAACTACTGAAAATGTACCTGAGCCCAACTGAAATGTGACAGTTAAAAGTGTTAGTCATTCAGTGTGTCTGACTCTTTGCGCCCCATGGACTATAGTCTGCCAGGCTCCACTGTCCATGGAATTTCACAGGCAAGAATATTGGAGTGGGTTGCCATTTCCTTCTCCAAAGGATCTTCCTGGCTCAGGGATCGAACCCAGGTCTCCTGCATTGCAAGCAGATTACCTACCGTCTGAGCAACCAGAGAAGCCCATCCAAGCCCAAATTTGGCTCACTTCCTGACCAGACTAAGGTACTCAGCCACTAACCTATCTGCCTAACAGAGAAAAGGAAGAATCCTCTCCAGTCAAGGATGATATCATCTGAAAATCTTTAAGCTTCTTTTATACAAACAATATTCAGTATATAATGAAAATAGGCAAGAAAACATGATAACCATGAGAAAAAAGCCAAACAACAGAACATACTCACAGATCATTCAGATACTGGATTTATAAATCAAGGACTTTATAAATAATCTGTTTTAAACAGTTCATTTCTGAATTTAAAATTAAACAATAGGTATTGGAAAAGATTATTTTGACTTTTAAACACCTAAGAATATCAAGGCAATGTGTCATTTCGGAGTACTATTAAAAACCTATATGGATTACAGTGACGTTTGTTGTTTAGAAGAAAGCAGCATTTTATTTATTTTCTCATATCATAATCTTATTGGTTGAGAGGAGTATTACTAACTTTGTTTTGTACAAGCTATTGTTTTTTGTACTGTGCTTATGCTCCGTACAATTATTATTTTGGGAAATGACTGTAAACTAATAAAAGTTTTACATTTCCTGAAATAATAAAGAAATAAGTCAAGAACTTTAAAACAACTATGATTAATATCTCAAGAAAAACCTGGGTAGAAATGAGCATAATAGCTGAAAGAATAAAAAAAAATTTTAAACCCTCAAATTTATGGAAACAAATGAAATAGATATTATACAACTTAAGAATGTAATATATGAAATTAAGAGTTCAAAGAATGAATTTACTAGCAGACTGGACATGAAAAAGGCTAGAACTGGTATTCTGAAAGACTACTGGTGTTCTCTATAGAAAACACAAAAGCATGTTAAGAAGAGAAAAGGGAAAAGAGTGTTAACATGTGTGAGGGATGCAGAACATATATAAGGTTCCAAGTCTCAGAAGGAGAAGATGAATAGAATGGGATGAAGCAATATCTGAACAAGTAATAGCTGAGAAACTCTCCCAAACTAATAAAACAAAAACAATCCACAGATGCAGTAAGCTCAGCAAACTCCAAGCTGAATAAACACAAAGAAAACTGTATCTAGGCTCATTATAGAAAAACTAATGGAAATGGAAGACTTAGGGGAAAAAAACTTTAAAGATATCAATAGGAAAAGAGGTAAAATTACTTCAAAAAAAGCAACAAAAGCAGCAGATTTTCCATCTGAAAAGACTGAATCCAGAATACATAAAGCACAGTCTCCAAGCCAAACAAATGACTGTTGATGTGAACTTGCAAAAATTAACAAAATTTGATGAAGTGAAAGTCCAAGAAATCTTTTATCCTGAAAGAATTCAAATACAAAACTAAAGAAGCTGCTATGAACAAAACACAGATGTATTTGGCTATAAAAAGAAATAATATAAGTTGGCAGGCTCACCTGAACAAAGACAGTCTAACACTATAATCAAGAGGAAAGGATGGTGGTAAGACACATGTATTCCACAGTCACATAGGCACTGGGACATCCCTAACTTTGGTTTCTGATTAGAGATAATCTGAGATCTACAGTTAATGGCTAGTATACTAAGACAATTACTGGAGAAAAGTTGCTGTAAGCATGAAAGTGAAAGTTGTTCAGTGGTATTCAACTCTTTGCAACCCCATGGACTATATAATCCATGGAATTTTCCAGGCCAGAATACTAGAGTGGGTAGCCTTCCCTTATCCAGGCTCTCTTCCCAGCCAGGAATTGAATCGGGATCTCCTGCATTGCAGGCAGACTCTTTACCAACTGAGCTATCAGGGAAGCTGTAGGTATACGGGTTAGTAAATCACACACACAAGCAAAAATAAGAAGTATTCGTTTGGGTAACTGTGAAATAACAACCCCCCTCACACACACATATATGTACACACACAGACACATACACACACACAGATCTCTGTCTCTAGTTCTAGTACTGCTGCTGCTGCTGCTAAGTCGCTTCAGTTGTATCTGACTCTGTGCGATCCCATAGATGGCAGCCCACCAGGCTCCCCCACCCCAGGGATTCTCTAGGCAAGAATACTGGAGTGGGTTGCCATTTCCTTCTCCAATGCATGAAAGTGAAAAAGCAAAGTGAAGTCACTCAGTCGTGTCCGACTCTTAGCGACCCCACTGACTGCAGCCTTCCAGGCTCCACCGTCCATAGGATTTCAGAGCCCCTAAAACTCTTGCAAACAACTAAGTGATAAGAGCATCAGGAGCATCTTCTTTGCTTCAAACATTTTGTTTGATCTTTGACCCTAGTTCCCGACACAGAGCTCCTGAATCCCTCAGGATTTCCTGCATGATGGGAGTATCTTTTCTTCCAATGAAGCAATGTTTGGTGGGCTCCTGGATGGCAGCTAATCACAGAAAGACCAAGCTGTGACTAGAAGTTTGGAATTTTCAGCCCCATCCCCTCCCTTTCAGGAAAGAGAAAAGGCCTAGAAATTGAGTCGATGATATCTACAAAGTATCTACACTGACTACATACGATGTAGTCAATGATCAATCATGCCTACATGATATGAAGTTTCTACAAACATCCCAAAGGTACAAGGTTCAGAAAGCTTCCAGGTTACTAGGAGAGTGGTGTGCCTGGAGAGGGCATGGATGCTCTATTCCTTCTCATATATCTTTGCCTTATGTATCTCTTTCATCCAAATGTTCATCTGTGTATCATATGCTTCTATAACAAAGCAGTAAACATTAAGTGTTTCCCTGAGTTTTCTGACCTACTCTAGCAAATTACAAAACCCAAGGAGGGGATCATGGGAACTCTGATTTAGAGCCATTAAGTCAGAAGCACAGATGATAACCAGGGATTAAATTCCGAAGTGGGGGGACTGTTGGGCCAGTCTCATGGGAATAAATCCTTAACTTGCAGTATCTGACCTAACTCCAAATAGGCAGTGCCAGAACTGAGTGGAATTATAGGACATTTTAGCTGGTATCACAGAGAATTACTTGGGGGCCGGGTATGGAAGGCCTATATACACTTGGTGATCAGACATGTCAGAAATGGAAGTATTCTGGGTGAGTAGTAAGGGAGAGAAACACAGAAGAATGGATTTTTCCTACTCAGAACTGTATTCAGGAATTATACTCATTTCTAAGTTGAAATGTCTCCCATACAAGGAATTTGTGCTTTTATCAAATTCCTCCATTATAATTACAGATCACATAACATATTTCAGTTTGTATCCACTTTTGAAACACAGCTTTGAAATCTACCTGAATTACACCACAATCTGTCCCAGTTAATTTTTCATGGTGACCTCAGACCCAGGAAAATATCTAATATCTTCTATTTACTAAATAGGTTAAAATAAGTTTAATAATTATCTGTGTCATATCGGGCACTGACAAACTTCTTAGCCACTGAAACCACGTTGGACAACACCATCTTCATTCCCTATTCTCAGTGGTTTTCATACAGTATCTGCATTTTATCTCAAAACCACTGAAATTCATCTTCACAAATATAGAACATCAAAAGGAAGGTAGTGAGATCTAACACTGTAATTGTGAACTACTTAGCACTAGTAGTTTGAACAATTTCCAACAGATGTCAAGTAAGGCTGTGTTTCCTTCAGAAATGTAAAATACCTCTGTGCACAGTTTGGGCACCTCAGACACATAAGATATTAACAATGACTATCCTATAAAACAATGAATAAAAAGAGATTAACAGAGATTTAACAAATAATAGATAATGAGCAAAGGTGAGAAAGAGAGTGAGGTACAGGAGGTTTGTGACACCAAGTGTGAGCAACAAGTAGAGCTTAGAAGAGAACACAGCAGAAAGAACAACAACAAACCCACAAAGGCAAAAAGAGACAGAGACAGACAGTGAGATGGTGAGAGGGAGACAGATGGACAAAGAGAGAAAAACAGATAAGGAAAGACAAAATGATGAATAAGAGACAAACTGTCAGATGAAGAGCAAAGAGCAGACAGAAGGACAGACAGACAGTCAAGGACAGGGAGATACTGATGGGGAGACAGAAGACAGAAGAGATGACAGAAAAGGCAGACAAAGAAGACAGAAAAAGATCGATGAGGTAAACACAGAAAAGAGGATCAGAGGGTCGAGATAGCATTTAGAAAGATAGGGAGAGAGAAAGGGGTCAAGAGTGAGTCAGGGAGACAAGGAGAAACTATCATGAAGAAAGAGAAAGACTGGCAAGGACAGACCCAGTTATTAGGACAAAGGGGTAGATGAAAGGGAAAAGGACGAAGAGACACAGAGAGGCAGTGAGCACACAAGGGGAAGAAAAAGGAAAGCACACAGGAAGAAAGGAAATCAGGGAGGGTAGGAGGAGAAGAAAGAACAGGCTTACCCTCACACCACCTCCACCCAGGGGAACAGGGATTTTATTCATCAGTTCATTCACTACCTAAAGCATGATCCCTACAGTCTACTACTGCATAAAAAAGAACCAGGAATTAGCATAACCATTCATAATGCAGAGCAGTGCACTCCAGGGTTTTCTCTGGCCACAAGGGAAACACTCTCTCTGCATATTATTATTAAATACAATCTACACTCTTACTTCAGATATTAATATTCTCACTGATATAATTTCATAGTTTTGTGAGCTTCCAAGGGTCTCTGCCCCAAGCAACCAATCTAATGCACCAATAATTCGCTTTTCCTAGAAAGACTCTACCACTATAAAATTAGACAGAAAGCAATTTTAAAAGAGGAAATTATTAAATTCTAATGTGTTATGTTTTCAGGACAAACCAGCTATGTATACTCTCACAATGTATTATAAAATTAGCATTACTTTGAATTTTTTAGCTATTTATTGAAATTTTTAAATTAATAAAGAAGAAAATAGAGAATAATATAAGCCCCAATGTGCCCAATGCCCAGTTTCAACAATGATTAACATTTTGCCAATATTATCATCAAGGCTTTGCTGGTGGCACAGTGGTAAAAGAATCCGTCTGCCACGCAGGAGAGCTGGGTTCGATCCCTGGGTCAGAAATATCCCCTGGAGAAGGAAATCGCAACCCTCCAGTATTCTTGCCTGGGAAATCCCATGGACACAGAAGCCTGGTGGGCTACCACCCATGGGGTCACAAAAGAGTTGCACACAATCAGAGACTAACAACAACATTAACATCATCATTATATTTTAAAACATGAAATAAGAAATAAAATTCAATATATGCACAACATTTTTCTTTATTGTTCCATAATTTTTAAATGTACTTTGACTTAAACATACTGGACTTTAAATTATTTTACTGCTAATCATTATGAAATTATCATATATTTAGTTTTTCCAGAATTAGAACCTCTGTTCTTAGATTCAATAAGTCTATGTCTACCCATTTCCTGGGTACCTATATACCCCAGGTATTCTAAGTATTTTATAAATGCAGATTATTAAAAATCTATTTCAGGAAAAAAAAGTGTTACTATCCAACGGCCAAAATTACATTGAAAAATTAAGTTGGAAAATACATGAGAGTTTGTCTAATCCAGGGATTCTCACACTTGGCTTCACATTATAATGAGTTGAAGAGTTTTAAAATATACAGATGCCCAAGTCCCAAGATTCTGATTTAGTCAACTTGGGTTACAGCCTGTATACTGAGGGAGTTTTCTGTTTTTAATGTTCCCTAGGTGACTCTAATGTGCAACCATGGTTAAAAATCACTAACCTAATCCAGATTCCCACCATTTACAAAAATTTTCTCAAATATCTGTGTGATAACCAATTTACAAACTCACTATATATCAATCAGTTTAACTTTAGGGCAATATTTAATTATTTGAAAGTTTGAACAAGCAAAATATGCCACTCCATAACCACCAATCCCAGTTCTACCTTATCCATCATGTAAAATAATTCTTATTCGTATTCATCATCAGAGCTACTCTAAGTATTCTATGCCAAACTGTTCTTCATTCACTTACCCTTACCACAGTTTTCAAACTCATTCCCATACACTAGTGGTTCATTTCTAGAAAAGTTCAATATCCTTTTTAAAAAACTGTACCTATAACCATTCATAATACTCCAGGAAAAAGATGGTCTGATTAAGGCTCTGCACAGTAGTATTATCACTTTTTTTGTTCTATACAATTTAATATAGAACTTTAACACTTTTAGAAAGTTTATCTTACTACTGGCTCAAATCAAAGAGACAGGAAATCCCTAGATATTTTTATATTAACTGTAATTATGTTCCCATTCTATGCCAAAGCCTTTAACTGTGTGGATCACAATAAACTATGGAAAATTCTGAGAGAGATGGGAATACCAGACCACCTAATCTGCCTCTTGAGAAATCTGTATGCAGGTCAGGAAGCAACAGTTAGAACTGGAACAACAGACTGGTTCCAAATAGGAAAAGGAGTACGTCAAGGCTGTATATTGTCACCTTGCTTATTTAACTTATATTTAGAGTACATCATGAGAAACGTGGGACTGGAAGAAGCACAAGCTGGAGTCCAGATTGCCAGGAGAAATATCAATAACCTCAGATATGCAGATGACACCACCCTTATGGCAGAAAGTGAAGAGGAGCTTAAGAGCCTCTTGATGAAAGTGAAAGAGGAGACTGAAAAAGTTGGCTTAAATCTCAACATTCAGAAAACTAAGATCATGGCATCCAGTCCCATCATTTCATGGCAAATAGATGGGGAAACAGTGGAAACAGTGTCAGACTTTATTTTGTTGGGCTCCAAAATCACTGCAGATGATGACTGCAGCCATGAAGTTAAAAGACGCTAACTCCTTGGAAGGAAAGTTATAACCAACCTAGATAGCATACTGAAAAGCAGAAACATTCCTTTGCCAACAAAAGTCCGTCTTGTGAAAGCTATGGTTTTTCCAGGAGTCATGTATGGATGTGAGAGATGGACTGTAAAGAAAGCTGAGTGCCGAAGAATGGATGCTTTTGAACTGTGGTGTTGTAGAACTCTTGAGAGTCCCTTGGACTGCAGGGAGATCCAACTAGTCCATCCTAAAGGAGATGAGCCCTGAGCGTTCGCTGGAAGGACTGATGTTGAAGCTGAACCTCTGGTACTTTGGCCACCTGATGCGAAGAGCTGACTCATCTGAAAGACCCTGATGCTGGAAAAGATTGAAGGCAGGAGGAAAAAGGGACGACAGAGGATAAGATGGTTGGATAGCATCACCAACTCAATAAAGATGAGTTTGAGTAAACTCCAGGAGTTGGTGATGGACAGGGAGGCTTGGTGTACTGCGGTCGACGGGGTCGCAAAGAGTCAGACACGACTGAGTAACTGAACTGAATTGGTTTGTCCAGATATCCTTACTCCTATCTCTGAAGATAAAGTTTCTGACACAGAAATATGTATCAGGTAAAAAACAACACTATAAATACAAATACTAGTGAATTTGTTGGTCAGGATGAAGCTGTTTCAGATAAAATACTTTTAGATGCCAAGAACATAAGACTTAAAGAAAAAAATGGCTTAAAAAAGAAAGAAATGTATTATCTCAGATAAGACGTCTGGAAGTAGGGCAATTCCAGGATTAGTTTCAGGTCAACCTCTTCACATCATCAAGGATTCAGATTCTTTCCATCTCTGCTCAGCCACCCTCAGCATGTCAGCTGTTCCCCTCATAGTCAGAAGATGGCTGCAGCAGTTTCAGGCATAATACCACACAACAAAAACCTAGGGGAAAGAATTTATTTCTTCTCTATTGCTTTTTTAAAAGCCAGAGAACTTAAATCCTTGCTAAACTCCATATTGTAGAAATCCCCAACTCAGGTTTTATTTGGCAAAATGGTCACAAGCTCATTCCTAAAACAGTGGCTTAGACCAATAATTTAAAAATTGTTTTAGTCTCAGGACTTCTCATACACCCTTAAAATTATTAAAGACTCACAAAAGCTCAGTTTCTATGAGTAACATGTATAACTATTTACCATACAGTAATAAAGTTTGAGAAATATTAATGATAACTACATCATTTAGTTAAAATAACAACAAATAACATATTGGTGAAAAGTAACTATTTTCCAAAACTAAAGTTAATGTAAAGAAAATTTTTTTAATCTATCTAATATCTGGATTGTCCTGTCTGTTGAGTACCAAACATCATGTAGACTCTGGGAAACTCAACTATGTACTCATGACAGAATAAGATTTTTTTTTTTTTAATTAAGTAACATCTTAGCACATATCAGGAAAATAGTTTATACCTCACATACTCCCTGATTGAATGGCCTAGTGGTTTTCTCTACTTTCTTCAATTTAAGTCTGAATTTGGTAAGGAGTTCATGATCTGAGCCACAGTCAGCTCCTGGTCTTGTTTTTCTTGACTGTATAGAGCTTTTCCATCTTTGGCTGCAAAGAATATACTGCCCTGTAAATAGTTCTTCAGTACCATTTTTCTAGATTTCGTATATATGCATTAGAATATGGTATTTGGGAGAGTGGTGGGAGGGGGGTTCAGGATTGGGAACTCATGTACACCTGTCTCTTATACACATCTTGACAGAATAAGATTTTTTTTTTTTTAATTAAGTAACATCTTAGCACATATCAGGAAAATAGTTTATACCTCACATACTCCCTGAAAAAAATCTCAAAGACCCTCTATGGTCCACATTTTAAGAACCTCTCACTTAGACCAAATAAGATTCATCCCTTGAGACTGAGAAGAGCTCTACCTCCCCTGAACTGAATAATGTAACACAAAAACCTGAAGAAAATTAGAATTCAATTAGCAGGTGACAAGAAAGGTAGAAGAAAGGGAATGGCTGTTTAGAAAATAAACAAGAGCGTTCAACAGCAGAGATAATAAATCTGAGAAGGCAAAATTATAAAAAGTCTTAGATACTAAAATCTGTCATAAAACCCACACTAAATAACAAAAAACTATTTTTAAAAAATCACTCATAACATATTCTTGAATTATTATAACCTATTATGCAATTTAGAAAATTTAGAAAAAATTTAGAAAATTTGTGCTATGTAAAAAAAAAGAAAAAAAGAAAAAAAAAATTTGTGCTATGTAGATTTACCCAACTCTTACAACCACTATGAAACATTTATGTATACAAGTAAACATAAATGTTTACTCATAAAACCAGTACTAAATAACAAAATGAGGATTAATCTGAGAAACGATTTTAAAAAATCACTCATAACATATTCTTGAATTCTTAGAACCTATTGGCAACCCACTCCAGTATTCTTGCCTGGAGAATCCCGTGGACGGAGGAGGCTGGTAGGCTACAGTCCACAGGGTCGCAAAGAGTCGAACACAACTGAGCAACTTCACTTCATTATGCAATTTAGAAAATTTAGAAAAAATTAAAAAAATTTGTGCTATATACAATATTTACCCAAGTCTTACAACCACTATGAGACATTTACGTACACAAGTAAACAATCTGTATTCCTACTCTATAATCCCTAAGGTGCTGATTACATTCACAGTCTGTATGACAGTAGGACAGAAGTCAAGCATTGGAGTAACTATGCTAAAGGCACAATATTGTTAAAATTTATTTAGTTTTTAACTGAAGGATAATTACTTTACAGATTTTGTCATTTTCTGTCAAACCTCAACATGAATCAGCCATAGCTATACAAATATCCCGTCCCTTTTGAACCTCCCTCCCATTCCCCATCTATCCCACTCCTCTAGGTTGATACAGAGCCCCTGTTTTAGTTTCCTGAGCCGTACAGCAAATTCCCACTGGTAATGTATTTTACATATGGTAATGTAAGTTTCCATGTTACTCTTTCCATATATCTCACCCTCTTCTCCCCTCTCCCCAAGTCTATAAGATTATGCTCTATGCCTATTTCTCTGCATAGTCAATAAAGCAGAAATAGATGTTTTTCTGGAACTCTCTTGCTTTTGCCACATATGTTTAAACAGACACAAATGTTTTCAAGAGGATATTCAAGAGAGTTATCTGTGACGGCTTTTGGAAAAGGAACTGGGGAGGTAGGGTATCCTATGCCTTCAAGAGTTAGCCTCATACTTTATATTTAATTTCTTCTAACTTAAGCCTATATTCAGTTCAGTTCAGTCACTCAGTTGTGTCCAGCTCTTTGCAACTCCATGAACTTCAGTGCACCAGGCCTCCCTGTCCATCACCAACTCCTGGAGTCCACCCAAAGTCATGTCCATTGAGTCGGTGATGCCATTCAATCATCTCATCCTCTGTCGTCCACTTCTCTTCCTGCCCTCAGTCTTGGCCAGCATCAGGGTCTTTTCCAGTGAGTCAGTTGTTCACATCAGGTGGCCAAAGTATTGGAGTTCCAGCTTCAACATCAGTCCTTCCAATGAACACCTAGGACTGATGTCCTTTAGGATGGACTGGTTGGATCTCCTTACAGTCCAAGGGACTCTCAAGAGAAGCAATAGTTTTAAACTATGTAACATTTGGCAATAAAAATATATAGTATCATTTTAGCAGGTACACTGGACCTAACAGGCTGATCTGGTGGAAACTTGAGGTGGGAAATGTTTGAACCTGAAAAGGAGGACAGGAGAAGATCAAGAGAGAATCAAGATATGCTTCCTCATTATCGAACAACTTCAAGGCAAGTAACCGTTATGGAAAAAGCAACGTGGGGTTTGTATTTTTCAAAATTGGATGCACCATGGATATATTATTAAAAACGCAAAGTCCTACTACCCTATTCCAGATATCTGAATAGAAATCTCTAGAAATGTGACCCAGGACTATGCAGTTTCTATGTGGTTCCAGTTGACTCAGTGACTCACTTAAGTTTGAGACCTGTATGGGTTAGGGCCGTTGATGGAGAGTAAGCTTGATTCATACCTGTCATTAAATTCCAGATTACTGGGGTAGTGGACCTTGGGGAGGTCACTGTGATTCATGCCCTGGGAGTGGTGGTCCCTGATTCTTCCTGAGACAGGTGTGGGAGAAGAGCAGTGACCAAGACCTCTTTGTGGTAGTGGTCTCTGTTGAGGATGACCATTTTGTGAGCATGGTCTCTGCTGAAAATCACTATCTGGTGGAAGTGGTCTCTGTTAAGGTTCAGCATCTTGTGGGGGTGGTTGCTGCTGAGGTTGACCTTCTTGTGGTTGGGGGCTTCTCTGATAAGGTTCACCATCTTGATTTCATCATTAGGATGGGATCTAGATGGTAGTGCACCACGTCCCCCAGAAAGTGGTCTCTGAAACTGTTCAAAAGAGCCCTAATCTGGGTTCTCTACATCTGTAGAATACAGCACAGGAATAGAAGAACTTGATGTTGGAAGGCTCCCCTCTCATTTTGATCTCTGTTTACCTTATATAGTCTCTTTCTTCCAGGACCTGCTTCTGAACTATCAACTTCCATCCTACCCTCAGTTCATTTTGCATTATTCGTATTCATCCATATACTAATGATATTGAATTGTAATTCTGTATTCTTGAGACAAACATGTGTCTTCAATGTCACAAAAAAGAAGGTGTTAGATATCCTAGAATTATCAGAAGATGCTTCCAAATACAGAAGAAGAGCAAAGGGATTATCCATGCAATTATGTTGTCATGTCAGTTATATTTTGGGTACCTGACATAACATAACAACTATGATTTCAAATCTAGCCAGTTGAGTGCATATGTAGAACCATCTGCTCTGAGACCAAGTGGAGAAATAATAAGAGTGAGAGAAAGACAACATGATGGTCCACACAGGAATCACTGAATAACCATAGGCATATTATATAACTACAGGGACACAACTGAGTGGAGAAATATAAAGGAAACTTACCCAAAGTCCATTTCTTTGCATTTTTCCTTAAACCGTATATGCAGAAGACATAAGAGATGTGGGTTCAATCCCTGGGTTGGGAAGATCCCCTGGAGAAGAGAATAACAATCAACTCTTGCCTGGAGAATCCCCATAGACAGAGGAGCCTGGTAGGCTGCAGTCCATGAGGTCACAAAGATTCTGACATGACTGAACCAAAATAGCACAAAAAAGACAGAAATATTTGGAAGGAATAAAATAGTTGAAGGGTTGGTTCTCAGGAGTTATTTCTGCACAAAGGGGAATGGCAGCATACTCCTGTGTCATCCAAGATAGACATCTGGGCTGCTCAAGTTAGGGCCATGCTCATAGTCCTGAGATCAAGATTGGGTAAAGGGTTGCCTATGTCTTTAGGAGCTCAAACATTCATCAGTTCTTGATCAAAGACTGATGCTAGTAAGACGCCAGCGAAATGAAAAGTTTTTAAGGTTAAAAAAATTGATTGAGGATTAATTGAATTTTACAATACAGGCAGCTGAGAAACCTTCACTGTTGTCTTCTAGGAAAAGAACCAGAAGATGAAAGACAAAGTACTAAATCCTTCAAGGCCAACAATTATTCTCCAGGGAAAGGGATGTTCAAACATTCTTCTATTCCCTAAGTTAACTTGTCAATCACTATCTGTGATGCTTTTGCAAAGGGAGGAAGACCTGAAGGGATGGCAGGGTTGCTCCTGTGCTGAGGATCAACCACAAACTCAAAAGAGGAGAGACCCTTTTATCCTCCCTGCCGCTGCTACTGCTATGTCGCTTCAGTCGTGTCCAACTCTGTGCAACCCCATAGACGGCAACCCACCAGACTCCCCCATCCCTGGGATTCTCCAGGCAAGAACACTGGAGTGGGTTGCCATTTCCTTCTCCAATGCATGAAAGTGAAAAGTGAAAGTGAAGTCGCTCAATCGTGCCCGACTCTTAACAACCTCATGGACTGCAGCCTACCAGGCACCTCCATCCATGGGATTTTCCAGGCAAGAGTACTGGAGTGGGGTGCCATTGTCTTACCTTTCCTAGGATCCCTCAAGCCCTAATCCTAATTTAAGTTAAGTGCTGGGGCATCTCAGTGTCATGTTTTCATACATCTCTGCCTCTTACATCTTTTAACGTGCTTTCTCAGGGTGGGGCAACAGGTGTAAACTTGTGGATACAATCTTGACCTTAGTGGGTACAGTGCATTGAAAGAGTGGATGTGGGTGAGAGTAAAATGAGAGCATTGGGCACTGAAATCTCTATATCTTCATGTGGAGACAGAGGGATTTATTATGATAATCTCTGTTTCTAAAATAGCCCTGAATGGGTTTCACCTCCTCCATCCATCTGGCATCCCTAGCAAGGCCACCTTCATCCCCTGCCTACTTCAGTTCCCATAATATCTTCCTGAGGGAACTTCTCTGTTCCAGTCTTGCTTTTTTGCAAAGCATCCTTCTTAGCACAGTCAGAAAGATTTTTGTAAAAATGTAAACTTTGCTTTGTCTTTACTCTGGTTGAAGTTGTGTCTTGGGCTCAAATTGCACTTTAAATAAAATGTGAGGACTTGGTATCAATGAGGATGTGAAGGGCCTTATCCTTGTCTTAAGAACTTTGAAGGTTCACCTTTCTTTTTATTTATGTCCCCTCCTTACCAAGCTTCCTCATTGCAGTGTCATCTCCCAATCCCAAGCAAAATCTCAGCAGCTTTGCCTCTTATTCTTACCAGAAATGGGGACTTGAGGTGAGCTCAGGGCTATCAAGGCCACTGAGAGCAGGATCAGCAGAATCTTAGAGGAAGCTCTGGAATATTCTCAGCCCTATGCTGGAAGAAACCAGATAACTTCCTTCGTAAAGGGGAGCAGAACAATGTTAACTCTGAGTTCTATACTGAACAGTCCTAGTCACCAGGTTTTGTTGTTGTTCAGTTGCTCAGCTGTGTTCAACTCTTTGCCCACTCCATGGACTGCAGTATGCCAGGCTTCTCTATCCTTCACCATTTCCTAGAACTTGCTCAAACTCATGTGCATTGAATCAGCAATGCCATCCAACTATCTTGTCCTCTGTCATCCCCTTCTCCTCCTGCCTTCAATCTTTCCCAGCATCAGGGTCTTTTCTAATGAATCAGCTCTTTGCATCAGGTGGCCAAAGTGACCAGGTAGACACAGTTATAGTTGGGACTTATCCCAGCAGGATGGAGTGGGTAGGCTGTGCCTACTGTCTCATTTCCGAAAGATGCAGCATTCAACTTTGAGGGAACTATGTCTAAGTAGTCAGCACTGATACTAGGATTGTTCTGTGATATTTGATTTTCACTGGGTTCCCTGGGACTTTGTATTACCATGTGTTCCTCATGCGTTTATGTGTCTGTTTGGGAGCCGACAGTGATCCTATAGCCCAAAGTGAAGTTGGTCAATGTCTCTGGCCATTATTATGACCAAAGTCCATCATTCATGTATTTTGGGAACCTGATATATCATATGGCACACAAGATGTATAGCAAAATAGTTTGATTATATAGAGATCATCTCTGTTTATCATTGAAATGTACACAGGGAAAGTAGAAGGTTGACCCTGTGTCTGCTCAGACTCAGGTTGTCTAAGATTTTTTTCGCTCTAGTAGAGAAGCTTGGTGTTGTTGAACAAATATGACCTAAGACTTTGTCTTCTTATCAGTATTCTTGGGATTTATAGTATTTAGGGAAACAAAGGTAGACACAAAATCCATCGTAGGTTATCTAGGACAGAACAAGATGAATACCTACTCCCTTATATAATTCATATTATATTGTTTTTTAAGACTTCTTCCATGTTCTTTCCCTTTTCTGAAATCTTCTATAAGAGTTTGTTTGGCTTCACTTCTGCTGCAAAATATTTTTAACCACACTTTGACTCTGGTCACCACTGATAGTAGTGGCAACAATTATGCTCTCTAACATAACAGTCTATTACTCTGTTCAAATCCTCAGTTGCATTGCCTTGATCCTCTATTTTCCTGTCAGTGTGCATGTTAAAAAATCTTTTTTCAGATTGTTATATAACATGGGGAATTTTCTGTAGAATATTTTGACACTCATTTGTCCCCATTTTCTGTCTGAAATTATTTGGTGATATTTCTCTGCTTAATCAATGTTCCTTGTGTTTCTTTTAGCTTTTTTATGTGGTGGTTTTGCTGTGCATTTGTGGGGAATATTTATTAGACCACTAAATTAGGAACTATTCTAGCTTCTCTGGTTTGGTTCCTTTTGATTTTTAAAATTTGGTGACAAAAATTTATTTGCAAAATTTTTTTGATTATGTGCATTCTGCTTTTCAGTTGCTTGCTAATCTGTTATATTTAGCAGTCATCTCTCCCTCCTTTTATTTGGTGACTGGAATAATTAATATTATCAGTTGGAACTTATTTCAGAACTACTAATACTATATTTTATGTTCTTATTCAGATTTTGAGTGGAGCTAGTGGTAATTTTAGAATGGTGTACTTAGAGTATCACAAGGAGTGTCACATGGCTGGAAATCCTAAGAACAGTGCCCTTGACCAATGTGGATAATCCAGTAGGTTCTTTCCCTGCATATGAGTGTCTTGGTCTTTCTAAAAGTTTGCAGATAATATTACTGGAAGGCTTCCTAATACAATGGGTTTTGCTACAGATTAAAAAAAAAAAAATCCTTGTGCCCATGCAGGGTGACTGTGCAGATTGTTTTCCTTCCCTGGCGTAATAATGGATGTATTTGGAAAAGGGACTGTATCTGCAGTTGGCAGTGTAAGAAAGCTATGTGGCTGTGTGGTGAGGCAAATGGTCCTAGCTAGGCTTGGTGGAAGAAAGGGAGTAGTTTTAAGGATAAGCAGAGACCCCCCCCCCTTATGGTATTGGAGTGACTGTTTCTGGTTTCCTCAGACAATAATTTGAAAAAGAAAGTGGAGACAAATTAGTCCTCACCAGGTAGCTTTTGGTAGACCTTCCAGCAAAGAGGAGGAGGGTCAGAGATAAGGAGGAGAGGGAAGTGGCAGCCAACTTGAGTAGGAGCTGTGAAGGGACGGTCCTGCTGGAAGGCAGGCTTACCTTCCGCTTGGTGAGAACTGGAAAAGAGCAGGTGACTCTTCAAAATGTCACTCAGTTCAGAACCTTTCAGTAACCTTTTCCAGTGTCAGCCATGCAGGTAAGAATTTAGTGTGCTGTGACAGGAAAAATATCAGCCCTGAACTCACCAAACAGAACAAAAACATGGGAAACAGAAGAACTGGAAGAGAAGGCTGTCCATCAGGAAGGGCAAGGAAGAAGCAAAGAGCATGACTTCAGCAGAAGCTTAGGTAATTGAAAAGGAACAGAAGCTCTCAAGCAATGCATTTGCCTCCTAATATGGATGCTTAACTTGACATGTGCCAAGGAGAATTCCTAATTTCCTTCTCTGAAACCTGCAAATTTTTATCAGTTAAAAACAGCTGTTTCACACCATCAAGACACATATTAATCAAATTAATGAAGATCAAACTCAAATAACAAATATTAAAAGCAGCAAGGGAAAGACAACAAATAACTAATGAAGGGATTCCCATAAGAATAACAGCTGATCTTTAAATAGAAACTCTTCAAGCCAGAAGGGAATGGCAGGACATATCTAAAGTGATTAAAGAGAAAAACCTACAATCCAGATTACTGTACCCAGCAAGGATCTCATTCAAATATGAAGGAGAAATCAAAAGTTTTACAGACAGACAAAAGCTCAGAATTCAGCACCATTAAACCAGCTCTTCAACAAATTCTAAAGGATCTTTTCTAGATAGGAAACACAGAAAAGGTTTATAAACTCGAAACTCCCCCGCACAACACACACACACACACACACACACACACACACACACACACCCCAAAGTAAATGACAATGGGATCACACTTATCAATAATTACCTTAAATGTAAATGGGTTGAATACCCCAACCAAAAGACAAAGACTGGCTGAATGGATACAAAAACAAGACCCCTATATATGCTGTCTACAAGAGACCCACCTCAAACCTGGGGACACATACAGACTGAAAGTGAAGGGCTAGAAAAATATATTTTGTGCAAATGAAGACCAAAAGAAAGCATGAGTAGCAATACTCATATCAGATAAAGTAGACTTTGAAATAAAGGCTATGAAAAGGGACAAAGAAGGACATTACATAATGGTCAAAGGATCAATCCAAGAAGATATAACAATTATAAATATATATGCACCCAGCATAGGAGCACCACAGTATGTAAGGCAAATGCTAACAAGTATGAAAGGGAACATTGAAAGTAACATGATATTAGTAGGAGACATTAATACCCCACTCACACCTAAGGATACATCAACTAATCAGAATTAGCAATGAAGCACAAACTTTAAATGATACAATGAACCAGTTAGACCTAATTGATATCTATAGTACTTTTCACCCTAAAACAATGAATTTCACCTTTTTTTCAGGTACACATGGTACCTTCTCCAGGATAGATCACATCCTGTGTGCCATAAATCTAGTCTTGGTAAATTCAAAAAAAATTGAAATTATCTCAAGCATCTTTTCTGATCACAATGCAATAAGTTTAGATGTCCACTACGGGAAGGACTGATGCTGAAACTGAAACTCCAATACTTTGGCCACCTCATGCAAAGAGTTGACTCATTGGAAAAGACTCTGATGCTGGGAGCGATTGGGGTCAGGAGGAAAAGGGGATGACAGATGATGAGATGGCTGGATGGCATCACTGACTTGATGGACATGAGTTTGAGTAAACTCTGAAAGTTGGTGATGGACAGGAATGCCTGGGGTGCTGCAATTCATGGGTTCACAAAGAGTCGGACACAACTGAGCAAATGAACTGAACTGAACTGAGCTAAACTGAACAGGGGGGAAAAAAACTAATAAAATACAAACATATGGAGGCTAAACAACACACTTCTGAATAACCAAAAAATGACAGAAGAAATCAAAATATGCATAGAAATGAGTGAAAATGAAAACACAACAACCCAAAACCTATGGGAATCAGTAAAAGCAGTGCTAAGGGGAGGGTTCATAGCAATACAAGCCTACCTCAAGAAACAGGAGAGAAATCAAATAAATAACCTAACTCTACACATAAGCAACTAGAAAAAGAAATCAAGCACCCCAGGGTTAGTAGAAGGGAAAAAATCATAAAAATTAGGACAGAAATGAATGCAAAGAAACAAAAGAGACCATAGCAAAAATCAACAAAGTTAAAAGCTTGGTTCTTTGAGAAGATAAATAAAATTGACAAACCATTAGCCAGATTCATCAAGAAAAAAAGGGAGAAGAATCAAATTAACAAAATTAGAAATGAAAATGAAGAAATCACAACAGACAACACAGAAATACAAAGGATCATAAGAGACTACTATCAGCAATTATATGCCAATAAAATGGAAAACTTGGAAGAAATGGACAAATTCTTAGAATAGTATAACTTTCCAAAACTGAACCAGGGAGAAATAGAAAACCTTAGTAGACCTATTACAAGCACATAAATTGAAACTGTAATCATAAATCTTCCAGCAAACAAAAGCCCAGGATTAGACGACTTCACAGCTGAATTCTACCAAAAATTTAGAGAAGAGCTATCACCTATCCTACACAAACTCTTCCAGAAAATTGCAGAGGAGGGTAAACTTCCAAACTCATTCTATGAGGCCACCATCACTCTAATACCAAAACCTGACAAAGATGCCACAAAAAAAAGAAAACTAGAGGCCAATATCACTGATGAACATAGATGCAAATATCTTTAACAAAATTCTAGCAAACAGAATCCAAAAACATATTTAAAAGATCATATATCATGACCAAGTAGGCTTTATTCCAGGAATGCAAGGATTCTTCAATATTCATAAATCAATCAATGTGATACACTACATTAACAAACTGAAAGATGAAAATGATATGATTATCTCAATAGATGCAAAGAAAGTCTTGGACAACATTTAACATACATTTATGATAAAAAACCTTCGAGAAAGCAGGCATAGAAGAAACAGACGTCAACATAATAAAAGCTATATATGACAAACTCACAGGAAACATTATCCTCAATGGTGAAATATTGAAAGCATTTCCCCTAAAGTCAAGAACAGGACAAGAGTGCCCTCTCTCACCACTACTATTCAACATAGTTTTGGAAGTTTTAGCCACAGCAATCAGAGCAGGAAAAGAAATAAAAAGTATCCAAATTGGAAAAGAAGAAGTAAAACTCTCACTGTTTGCAGATGACTTGATCCTCTACATAGAAAACTCTAAAGACTACACCAGAAAATTACTAGAGCTAATCAATAAATGTAGTAAAGCTGCAGGATATGAAATCAACACACGGAAATCCTTTGCATTCTTATATATTAACAATGAGAAAACAGAATGAGAAATTAAGAAAACAATTCCATTCATCATTGTAATGAGAAGCATGAAATACTTAGGAATAAATCTACCTAAAGAAACAAAAGACCTAAATATAGAAAATATAAAACACTGGTGAAAGAAATCAAAGAGGACACTAATAGATGGAAAAATGTACCATGTTCATGGATCAGAATAATTAATATAGTGAAAATGAGTACACTACCCAAAGCAACCTATAGATTCAAGGCAATCCCTATCAAGCTACCAGTGGTATTCTTCATAGAACTAGAACAAATAATTTCAAGATTTGTATGGAAATACAAAAAACCTCGAATAGCCAAAGCAATCTTGAGAAAGAAGAATGGAACTGGAGGAATCAGCTTGCCTGACTTTAGGCTGTACTACAAAGCCACAGTCATCAAGACAGTATGGTAATGGTAAAAAGACAGAATTATAGATCAATGGAACAAAATAGAAAGCCCAGAGATAAATCCACACACCTATGAACACCTTACCTTTGACAAAGGAGGCAAGAATATACAATGGAGTAAAGACAATCTCTTTAACAGGTGGTGCTGGGAAAACTGGTCAACCACTTGTAAAAGAATGAAACTAGAACACTTTCTAACACCATACACAAAAATAAACTCAAAATGGATTAAAGATCTAAATGTAAGACCAGAAACCATAAATCTCCTAGAGAAGAACATAGGCAAAACACTCTCTGACGTGAATCACAGCAAGATCCTCTATGACCCACCTCCCAGAATATTGGAAATAAAAGCAAAAATAAACAAATGGGACCTAATTAAATTTAAAAGTTTTTGCACAGTGAAGGAAACCATAAGCAAGGTGAAAAGACAGCCTTTAGAATGGGAGAGAATAATAGCAAATGAAGCAATTTACAAATAATTGATCTCAAAAATATACAAGTAACTCCTGCAGCTCAAGTCCAGAAAAATGAGCAAGCCAATCAAAAAAATGGGCCAAAGAACTAAACAGACATTTCTCCAAAGAAGACATACGGATGGCTAACAAACACATGAGAAGATGCTCAATAACGCTTATTATCAGAAAAACACAAAATAAAACCGCAGTGAGGTACCATCTCACTCTGGTCAGAATGGCTGCTATCCAATTAAAATAAATAAATTTATATTTTTTAAAAAGTCTCTAAACAACAAATGCTGGAGAGGGTGAGGAGAAAAAGGAACCATCTTACACTGTTGTTGCTAATGCAAACTAGCACAGCCACTATGGGGAACAGTGTGGAGATTCCTTTAAAAACTGGAAATAGAACTGCTGCATGACCCAGTAATCCCACTGCTGGGCATACACACAAAGGAAGCCAGAATTGAAAGAGATACGTGTACCCCAATGTTCACCACAGCACTGTCTACAATAGCCAGGACATAGAAACAACCTAGATGTCCAATGGTAGACAAATGGATAAGAAAACTGTGATACATATACATGATGGAATATTACTCAGCTATTAAAAAGAATGCATTTGAATCGGTTCTAATG
Source organism: Madoqua kirkii (assembly GCA_006408675.1). NCBI lineage: Eukaryota > Metazoa > Chordata > Mammalia > Artiodactyla > Bovidae > Madoqua > Madoqua kirkii. The sequence goes on along the minus strand of SJYC01005468.1, from coordinate 7,541 downwards.
AGGTGCATGAAACTAGAGCCTATTATAAGAGGGAAGTAAGCCAGAAAGAAAAACACCAATACAGTGCATTAATATATATATGGAATTTAGAAATATGATAATGATGACACTATACGTGAGACAGCAAAAGAGACACAGATGTAAAAAGCAGACTTTTGTACTCCGTGGGAAAAGGCGAGGGTGGGATGATTTGAGAGAATAGCATTGAAACATGTATATTACCATATGTGTAATAAATCACCAGTCCAGGTTCGATGCATGAGACAGGGTGCTCCGGGCTGGTGCACTGGGATGACCCTGAGGGTTGGGATGGCGAGGGAGGTCGGAGGGAGGGTCAGGATAGGGAAAACATGTACACCAATGGCTGATTTGAATGTATGGCAAAAAAAATCACAATATTGTAAAATAATTAGCCTCCAATTAAATTTTTTAATGGCAAAGAAACATAGCTGTTTCAAAAAATAAAAATTAAAGGAGGAGCTCCATCCATTTGTCTAAAAATTAACTGAGGATTCATTCTGGACCACTCATCCCCCATACTTCCCCATTAGCAAGTTCATTTGGCTGGACCATAAAAATATACCCCAAATATGAGTTCATCAATAATGTCTACCATAAAAATATACCCCAAATATAAGTCCAGCAACAATGTCTGCCAAAGGAATCTGCTGCAGGAGATGTTTCTTTCTTTCCTAAAGGAGTGCAGCAGTCTCCCAGCTGGTCTCAGTAACGCTCTTGCCCTCCGCCACATCCTGTATCAGTTCTCCACTCAACAACCAGAGTTACCTTGAAAAAATACAAATTAGATCAATTCACTCTCTTGCTTAAGAACCCCCAAGTTTTTACATACTTTACAGGAGTGGTCAGATATACATTCTCACCTTAACTTTCAGCAGCTATAATGTCTGTGACAGAAAAAGAGGCTCTAAAAGGGGCACAATACGACATCTAATCCTCCAACTCTGATAAGTCAAATTAACAGGATTTGACAGAATTACCCTTGATTATTTCACAAAACATATGCTGTTTTTTTTTTAATTGAAGAAAGTCAAGTCCTCTTGGTTTGTGACAGAAATATCTCATATTTTGTGTTTAGCAGTTAGTACTCTTTTTTCCCACTGAGACTACTTTGGTTCCAAATGCAAGAAACCCAACTAAAAAGGGAAAGGGAGAAAAGGAAAATGGAATATGAAAATAACAGTCCCTTAAAATAACAGGGACCTCAAATGAGCGGATTCAGTGACTCAAAATGTTATCCAAGGAACTCAGTCCATCTCTAGCTCTTCCTATGTGGCTGCCAATAGCTCTCTATCTCAGCCCCTCATCTGAGAAACTCATTCATATATTTTTCTGTGGATAAACTTCTTTTGATCAAAGCTGTCATTCTCCCTTTCCCTTCCCACTGTTTTGCTAAGTATGCTGCTACTCATACATCTTAATGGTTTTTCCTACCTATGCTAAAACTCACAGACTGTAAAGATTTGTGAAAGTCACTGATCATATTGTAATCTGATTCCTTCTTATAAAAGGTGAACATAATGCAAAGAAATTAATGGGACACTTTGAAGATTTGTGAGCCAGTGAATATTTAGCATTTGTGGCTGTACTGGGCATACAGTAATAATCAGAAGAAATTAACCTATAAAACTTCACATGTAAATAAATTTATTATGTGATAAAGATGGCAATTCATATCACTGGTAGAGAGTGGATTGGATTATTCAGTAGCGTTTAAGGATAATTAGCTATTCAATTTTTTTAACACTTTAGTCCTCTACTATATAAGACTCTGGAGTCCTACAAGACCTTCTAGAAGTAACATCCTCAAAAGATGTACTTTTCATTATAGGGGACTGGAATGCAAAAGTAGGAAGTCAAAAAACACTTGGAGTAATAGGCAAATTCAGCCTTGCAGAACTGAATGAAGGAGGGCAAAGGCTAATAGAGTTTTACCAATAGAATGCATTCGCCATAGCAAACACCCTCTTCCAACAACACAAGAGAAGACTCTACACATGGACATCACCAGATGGTCAACACCAAAATCAGATTGATCATATTCTTTGCAGCCAAAGATGGAGAAGCTCTATGGAGTAAGCAAAAACAAGACTAGGATCTGACTGTGGCTCAGATCATGAACTCTTTATTGCCAAATTCAGACTTAAATTGAATAAAACAGGGAAAATCACTAGACCATTCAGGTATGACCTAAATCAAATCACATATGATTATACAGTGGAAGTGATAAATAGATTCAAGGGAATAGATCTGATAGACAGAGTCCATGAAGAACTATGAATGGAGGTTCATGACATTGTACAGGAAATAAGGATCAAGAACATCCCCCAGAAAAATAAATGCAAGAAAGCAAAATGGCTGTCTAAGGAGGCCTTACAAACAGCTGAGCAAAGAAGAGAAGCTAAAGGCAAAACAGAAAAGGAAAGATATGCCCATTTGAATGCAAAGTTCCAAAGAATAACAAGGAAAGATAAGAAAACCTTCCTCAGTGATCTGTGCAAAGTAATAGAGGAAAACAATAGAATGGGAAAGACCAGAGATCTCTTCAAGAAAATTAGAGATATGAAGGGAACACTTCATGCAAAGATGGGCTCAATAAAGACAGAAATGGTATGGACCTAAGAGAAGCAGAAGATATTAAGAAGTGGCAAGAATACATAGAAGAACTACACACAAAAAATCTTCATGATCCAGATAATCATGGTGATATGATCACTCACTTAGAGCCAGACATCCTGGAATGCAAAGTCAAGTGGGCCTTAAGAAGCATCACTATGAACAAAGCTAGTGGAGGTAATGAAATTCTAGTTGAGCTATTTCAGATCTTAAAAGATGATGCTGTGAAAGAACTTCACTCAATATGCCAACAAATTTGGAAAACTCAGCAGTAGCCATAGGACTGGAAAATGTCAGTTTTCATTCCAACCCCAAAGAAAGGCAATGCAAAAGAATGCTCAGACTACTACACAGCTGTACTCATTTCATATGCTAGTAAAGTAATGCTCAAAATTCCCCAAACCAGTCTTCAACAGTACATGAACTGTGAACTTCAAGACGTTCAAGCTGGTTTTAGAAAAGTCCAAAGAACCAGACATCAAATGGCCAATATCCGTTGGGTTATCAGAAAAGCAAATGAGTTCCAGAAGAATATCTATTTCTGCTTTATTGACTATGCCAAAGCCTTTGACTATGTGGACCAGAACAAACTGTGAAAAATTCTGAAAGAGATGGGAATACCAGACCATCTGACCTGCCTCTTGAGAAACCTATGTGCAGGTCAGGAAGCAACGGTTAGAACTGGACATGGAACAACAGACTGGTTCCAAATAAGGAAAGGAGTACAACAAGGCTGTATATTGTCACCCTGCTTATTTAACATACGTGCAGAGTACATCATGAGAAATGCTGGGCTGGAGGAGGCACAAGCTGGAATCAAGATTGCCGGGAGAAAAATCAATAACCTCAGATATGCAGATAACACCACCCGTATGGCAGAAAGCAAAGAAGAACTAAAGAGCCTCTTGATGAAAGTGAAAGGGGAGAGTGAAAAAGTTGGCTTAAAGCTCAACATTCAGTGGCATCTGATCCCATCAACTTCATGGCAAATAGAGGGGGAAACACTGGAAGCAGTGGCAGACTTTATTTATGAGGGCTCCAAAATCACTGTAGATGATGACTGCAGCCATGAAATTAAAACACACTTACACCTTGAAAGAAAAGATCTGACCAACATAAACAGCATATTAAAAAGCAGAGACATTGCTTTACCAACAAAGGTCCATCTACTAAAAGCTATGGTTTTTCCAGTAATCATGTATGGATGTAAGAGTTGAACTATAAACAAAACTGAGCCCAGAAGAATTGATGCTTTTGAACTGTGGTGTTGGAGAAGACTCTTGAGAGTCCCTTGGACTGCAAGGAGATCCAACTCGTCCATCCTAAAGGAAATCAGTCCTGAAAATTCATAGGAAGGACTGATGCTGAAGGTGAAACTCCAATACTTTGGCCACCTGCTGTGAAGAACTGAATCATTTGAAAAGACCCTGATGCTGGGAAAGATTGAAGGCGGGAGGAGAACGGGACAACGGAAGATGAGATGGCTCAGTGGAATCACTGACTCAGTGGACATGAGTTTGAGTAAACTCCAGTGTTGGTTGGACTGCATGCTGCAGTCCTTGGAGTCACAGAGTCAGACACGACTGAGTGACTAAACTGAACTGAACTACATAGGAATCACAAAAAAGTACCATTTTGAATGGATTAAAGAGGTAAATGTGATTTATTGCCTCAAAACAAATGTGTGTATATATGAGGTTGAGGTAGAGAAGCAGGAAGGGAATGTATGTAATAATGGGCTGGGGAATAGAGTGTTTATGGTAGTAAGATAGGCAAAATAGTCTGTGCTAAGACATAAAACACACAGACATTAAAAAAAAAAGAGGCTTAATTACATCAAAATTTGAAGTATTTATAATGAAAAAAATTAAAAGACATTCATATTAGGAACTAGGAGAAAATATTTATAGAATATATCTCCTGCAGTGTGTAGATATCCGTAATATATGATAAATCCAACAATAATAAAACTTCAAAAAATACAAAAATGAATAAATATGATTACAAACATGGCACACTAGCTGCTAGAAGAGACTTGGCAGGATTGCCAAACCAAATGGGTTCTTGATCATTGTTTCAGGTTTGTAGCTCTTTGTCTAGAAATGTGCTGGACTAGGCTAGACTAAGCTGAGAAGCGAAGGGTGAAAACTGTGTTCATGTCTGGGTGTATTCTTCCTTACTCTGGAGTCATCTTGAAAACTGTTAAACTATGAGATGGATGGTAGTCCTGCTCATAGCAGTTGTGCGTGGCTTTAGTCCACAGTGACCTCTACACTCACACAGCCATCTCAGCCTGATGTGCACTGCTGAAACCTGGAGGCAGCAATTCATACTCCAAAAAGTCTGACCCTCACTTATTCAGATTCATCACCCAACCAGGAACACACTACAGAGGCTTTCGCGGGGTCTGATCATTGCACCTTCACTGTCCTAAATGATAGTGATGATTGCTCTTTAGGTATTAATACTGTCTGCACTCTGAATTCTTGGAACAGTTTAGCCTCATATACTTTATTCCAAATATGGTTTGAACTATCTTTCTACCAGTCAGAGATAGATATGAACTCTAAGTACATACATACAAGGACACATCAAAAGATCAATAATCATATAAAAGGAATTTAACTCTCACTGGTATCAGGAAGAGAAACAATTAGATTAAGTATTTTTGTATATATTTGAGTTACAGAAAAATAAAAGTAACAGATATCAAGGAACTGAGAGGATGTAAGCAAGCCAGTCCTCTCATGAACTGCTCCTATTTCTTTAAATTATTACAGTTATCTTTGAGAGGTTAACACTTGCTACTTGCATACATTTTGACCCAGAATTTCAGTTTTGGTATACACTGGTTATATACAGAGTATTCTCCATAAAATACACAAGAAAATGGGACTTCCTTGGCTGCACAGTGAATAAGAATCTGCCTGGATAGACTCTGTCCAGAGTCTATCTCTGGTCCAGGAAGTTCTCACATGGGGTGGAGCAAATAAATCTATGTGCCACAATTACTGAGCCCATATGTTGTAACTGCTGAAGCCTGTGGATCTAGAGCCTGTGCTCTGCAACAGGAGAATCCACTGCAGTGAGAAGCCTGCACACTGCAACAACAAGTAGCCCCTGCTTGCTGCAGCTAGAGAAAGCCCACATACATCAAAGACCCAGTGCAGCCAAACATAAATAAATAAAAAAATTTTTAAAGATAAGTCCACCTGGAGGAAAAGTGAGTCATTCATTAACCATTTCAACAAAATTCTTCTTTTAAGGATATCTGCTTCCTTCCTTCTTCCATGTCTTCATACAATTAGGAGGGAGATATATGTTCCTTTAGATTCCATATAGAAGAAGTTATGGTTGTATTTCTCTTTGAATTCAGAGAAAGAGCCATTGAAAGTTTCAGACCCCCTAATGCTGCTGACGTAATGGTAAACAGGATCTACAGACACTTGGACACAGAGATGGCGAGAAATGCCTTCTGTGGCTCTCATCGCTGGAGACTAGAACCTGGGAGACACTCTCAGGCAAAAGACTGAAAGCAGTGCAGGAGATTTACAGATTCACATTTTGATAGACAATTCCTTGACCAGGCTTTCTCTCTGGGCTTTCTAAAGTTTAGAGTTATTGTGATTAAAGAATCAAAGTTTTGCCCAGCTAAAAGAGGCATCCACAGTTTTAACCAACACTATGCCTCCCCCGAGGAGAAGGTAAGGGCACCTCACTCTAGTACTCTGGCCTGGAAAATCCCATGGACAGAGGAGCCTGGTAGGCTGCAGTCCATGGGGTCGCTAAGGAGTTGGACACGACTGAGCAACTTCACTTTCACTTTGCACTTTCACGCATTGGAGAAGGAAATGCCAACCCACTCCAATGTTCTTGCCTGGAGAATCCAATGTTCTTGCCTGGGACAGAGGAGCCTAGTGGACTGCCGTGTATGGGGTCGCACAGAGTCGAACACAACTGAAACGACTTAGTGGCAGCATGCCTCCCCAGAGAAATTCGTATCATTGTGCTCAAAGTAGGAAACACATGATCTTCATTGTTGTGGTGTTTGTACCAGCAACCAAAACAAGAAAGAAAGAAAATTTTTCTATAAAGCTTCTTTTTATGAAGCCAGAAAAATGAAGTGAAGTGAATGAAGTGAAATTGCTCAGTCGTGTCCGACTCTTTGTGACCCCATGGACTGTAGCCTACCAGGCTCCTCCCTCCATGAGATTCTCCAGGCAAGAGTACTGGAGTGGGTTGCCATTTCCTTCTCCAGGGGATCTTTCCAACCCAGGGATCAAACCCAGATCTCCTGCATTCCAGGCAGACGCTTTAACCTCTGAGCCACCAGGGAAGCCAGAACAATAAAATACTAGAAACCTGTGTGAATGTATTGCTGATTTTAAAGCAAACTAATGTACATGGGGAAAAAATTTTTTTCAACTCACCTTTTAAGATCAGAAAAAAAGTTCAGCAACTGTAAAGAGGAATGCAGGTAATAATTTTAAAAAGTTTGGAAACTCAATACCTCATTATGAAATTTTTAAATAAAAGTCAAGAAATCTAGTGAAGAATCAGTTCAGTTCAGTCACTCAGTCGTGTCTGACTCTTTGTCACCCCATGAATCACAGCATGCCAGGCCTCCCTGTCCATCATCAACTCCCAGAGTTCACTTAGACTCACGTCCATCAAGTCAGTGATGCCATCCAGCCATCTCATCCTCTGTCATCCCCTTCTCCTCCTGCCCCCAATCCCTCCCAGCATCAGAGTCTTTTCCAATGAGTCAACTCTTTGCATGAGGTGGCCAAAGTACTGGAGTTCCAGTTTTAGCATCATTCCTTCCAAAGAAATCCCAGGGTTGATCTCCTTCAGAATGGACTGGTTGGATCTCCTTGCAGTCCAAGGGACTCTCAAGAGTCTTCTCC
>SJYC01005467.1:0-16280 GCA_006408675.1 Madoqua kirkii | reverse complement strand
ATGTGAGATTAGTGCAATTGCGTGGTAGTTTGAGCATCTTTTTTTTAAGGTATAAAAAAGAACAACTGACAAAAGTTAATTTGTAAGGTAACAAAATAAACTCTGCAAAAAGTTGAAAATTCACTTCATTACATTTATCAATAGAAAGCTTTTATTTATATAATAAGCACTAATAAAATGAATAAACACTATATTTATTCTTTAATGGTTGATAACAACCATTACTCTTTAATGGTTTTTAATCCATTAATGGAACTAATAACTGTGCCTCTGAATTTAATCTCAACTCGTTTTCTTCCAAACACTGCTCACTATTCACCAATATTCTATTTATATGTCACCATCCACTAAATTACCTAACTAATGTTTACAGTAACTTACAAGTCACACAGTATCTACAGGCCAAAGTTACCAAGAAACAACTTTTAGCAAGCAGCACCCAATGCACTCCGAATTTTAATTACTTGTTAAAGACTTCAGTTAATTAAAAAGTTACCACAATAAACATGAGCCTACTCAGTGTTTCATAATTAAAAAGTTGGAATTGTCTCGAGGAGGTATAGATACTTGCATTTCAAACTAAATAAGTGTAATTAAAAAACCCAGACCATAAAAATGTTTTCAATTATTCATATTGAAAATATTTTTACATATATCTGTATTACTGGGAGCTTCCCTGACAGTTCAGTTGGTAAAGAATCCGCCTGCAGTCCAGGAGACCCCAGTTCAATTCCTGGGTCAGGAAGATCTCCTAGAGAAGGGACAGGCTACCCATTCCAGTATTCTTAGGCTTTCCTTGTGGCTCAGCCGGTAAAGAATTCGCCTGCAAGGCGGGAGACCTGGGTTCAACTCCTGGGTTGGGAAGATCCCCTGGAAAAGGAAAGGCTACCCACTGCAGTATTCTGGCCTAGAGAATTTAATGGATAATATAGGCCATGGGGTCGCAGAGTCAGACATGACTGAGCAACTTTCACATTCAGTATTATTTTAGCAAAATAAAGTACATTTTCTTTTTCTCATTGTAAATGCAAGGAGAAAGGACAGCTTCCCAAGTTAACCAACTTTAAATGTCAATAAGATCGATCCCCCTTCACTCAGACAGAAACTCCTCAAAGAAAGGCATGCTTCCAAATTATTCATGTATCTACTTACCTTAGTGACTAACCCAAACTTCCATATTTAGCCCCTGCATTAAATGCCAGAATGAAAATAAGCTTAGAGTCACACAATACACAGAAGTTAAAAACTAAATAATTAGAATTATTCATACACATTTGAAGATTTCTACAATTCGGTGGATCTTTTGAGAAATTGCACAATGGAGGCTGTTCTGAAAAACTATTTAGGTTTCAAATGAAAGCCTAAGTCTAAAAGAAAAAAATGATTTCAGAAGTCATATAAAACAACAATTTCAAATTCCTTAACCATGTACGAGAATGAGAAGAGGACTGATGAGAGAGTAAAAAAGTAAGGACAAAGGAAAAAGAATGAGTAAGAGGTAGAAGGATTGAATAATGATAAGAAATATATCAAATATAAAAAGAAGGTACATTATATTTTAGTTGCAAGAGTCCTGAAGTTGATCAGAAGAACTGTGATTTCTTAATTATGAACTAGTGACCCTGCAAATTTGAAATTTGGTTCACCTCTCCAGGTCCTCATAACCTCATCTTCTAAATTAAGAGGAATAGACAAGGTCAATTTTTCTGTGCCTCACAGAATTTTTAGTCCTTAAAAAGAAAAATGGGTTTCATGTTCAGATAAATTTTGCAAACATTAAATAGTGCATCTCTTCCTCTTTGATGGTCACAAATATAAACTAAATCATGAAGTGAAAGTCGCTCAGTCATGTCCTACTGTTTGGAACCCCACGACCTATATACAGTCCATGGAATTCTACAGGCCAGAATACCGGAATGGGTATCTTCCCAACTCAGGAATCAAACTCAGGTCTCCTGCATTGCAGACGGATTCTTTACCAGTTGAGCCACCACGGAAATCGCTGTTTAATAAACTAAATAGTAAGTAAGAAAAGTCCTAAAATGCCCTAGAATTAAAAACAGTAACAATAATATTAATAATAAGAAAACATTTTTGTTTTTATTAAATGTTTTACAATCTTATTTGGCCACAAAACACTTTCTGCTCATAAATCACAAAATAATCCAACAGATCAGTGAATACTCTTCACAAAATCTAATCTAAAATCTTTTTACTACTTACATTTACAGCCTTTATCATACTATGCCACTAACTGTCACCATTACAAAGTACTGCTTTTAGCACTCAAATACATATAAAGAGCAATGAAATTGAGACTCGAACTTGGGAAACAGGGTTAATTAGCATTGAAGCACAAACACTCTAGAAAAAAGAGAAGTCGTTTTCTAAAGAAAGCAGAGAGAACAACCTGTGTCTTCTTATAAAGCAGAAGTAAATAAAACTTCCCAAAGATTATGCTTGACACCCAGAGAAAAGGAAAAGAAAATGGTCCTAAGATAGACAGGAAGAGATAAGCCTGTCTTTTACAAGTCACCCCTGGGAATTCCAAGCTGGTGGCAGTACTACATTAGTATTGGGGGAAATGGCAGCCGTATAAGAATGCATAAAATAACTATGGCAGCTACCAAAAGAAGAAATGGACTCAGAAAGAATTCTGCAGATGATATGGTCCACAGTTTATCTGATACATGAGTCCATCTACAGTATTTCACACAGGGGACAGGAGCTGGGAACCACACAGATAACTTAATCTTTTTTGTTAAGATTAAAACAATTTTATTACAGCACTTTACTGTTGATCACTGGTCTTTTTCTCATCTCAGGAACTCTCACACACCTCTTATGACCATATTTTGATAACAAGATGAATCAGTGGAAAGAATGCTAAAATGTCTGAAAACTGAAAATCCAATCTTCAACACTTGTCACTGATTATTTGTGTAACAATGAGTTAACCGACAGCTCCTAGCTTTGATTTCTTAAACTGAAAAATAAAGCAATCTCTAAGATTTATAAGCATTCTAACATCTTATGATTCCAAGTCTCATTATGGCATGGTCTGTCTACCTACAAATCTGCTTACTCTGGCCAAGAATTCTAACATGTCTGAATCCTTTAGTGTAGTGTTCAGAATTAAACACCAGATTCCAGAAATGATTTATTCAGTAAAGAGTGGGTTAATTATCTTCCTTTTTCTAAACACTATGTTTACATTAATAAAGACTTTGATCAAATTAGATTTTGTGTAGCCACATTACATTCAGATAACCATACTTGGTTATCCAGCACTGTGGATCCTACTGACTACTCTTAACCAATAATGTGTTAAAGTTGATCTCCCTTATCCCATACTTTGCAAATTGATTTTCTGTACTGAACATAAGATCTGATATTTTTCTTAATTAGCCTGCATCTTGATTTGTTTAGGCTATCATCTTAGCCTTTTGGGTTCAAATTGATAATTCAGAATATTAGCTATTCCTTCCATCTCATGAATTGGTTGAAATACTATTATTAGCAATCTCAACCAAGAAAATGATTAAAATGCTGATTGTAAGAGCTGATCAACAGAAAAGTTAACATTGGAAATAAAGCTTCTACCTTAAAATTCTAGAAAAAGAAAAGCAAATTAAACTCAAAGCAAGCCTAAAAAAAAAAGGAAAGAAAGGAAGAAATAATAATGATAATGAGGAAATCAATGAAATAGAAAACAGAAGAAAAAAAGACAAAAATCAATGAAAGTGAACGCTGATTCTTTGAGAAGATTAATAAAATTGATAAACCTCCAGCCAGACTGTAAGTAAACAAAAAAGAAGACACAAATTGCCAATATCAGGAATGAACAAGGTAACAGAGCTACAGATTCTACAGCTAGTAAAATAATAAGGGAATGTAATGAGCAACTTTATACCAGTAAGTTCAACAATTTAAATATATTATTAATAATTCCTTAAAAGGCATCAACTACCAAAGTTTACTCAAGAAAAAATGGATAATCTGAATACCTTATTTAAACCTTCCCAACAGAGAAAACTGCAGGCCCAAATGACTTGCTGAATTTTATCAAACATTTAAGGAAGAATAGTTCCAATTTAATACAAACTCTTCCAGAAAACTAAAGAGGAAAGAATTCTTCCTGACTCATTCCATGATGCCAACATTACCCTGATGCTAAAACAAGACATTAACCAGAAATGACATCTATAGACATATATCCTATATGAATACAGATATAGAAATTCTAATGAAATTTTAGTGACTTTAATTCAGCAATATATAAAAAAGGTATGCAATGACAAAGTCGGGTACTACAGACTGAATATTTGTGGTCCCCCTCAAATTCATATGAACCCTAATGCCCAATGTAATAAAAGCAGCACTTTGGGAGGTGCTAGGTCTTCACTGTTGAGCCCTCATGAATGAAATTTCTGTTTTTATAAAATATATAAATATTCTTATAAATATGAATGCAAGCAAGAATTTTAAAAGTATATTTCTACAAGTAACACTGACTGAAAAACTAGCAAGCAAAAACATCACCAAAAATTACTTTATCGTAAACCTTGTTTTCAGTTTAAGTGCTCTGTCTCGATAAAGGTGATGGTTGAACGACACTGTGAATGTATTAAATGCCACTGAATGCCAGTACACTTTAAAATGGTTAATTTTATCTTACATCAATTTATCTCAAAGAAAAAAAGAAAGAATGTTTCTGTGAATATTCTAGGTCACGTAGTTAATTAAAAATTACAAATTTTCTACAGAAAACAAACCTCTGGTTACAAAATGGGAAAGGAAAGGTGGAGAAGGAAAAATTAGGTATGAAATTAAAGATACAAACTATTATAAATAAAGTATACAAGCAACAAGGGTATACTATATAGCATGGGGAAGTATACCCACTATCTTGTAATAATCTATGGCAGAACATAATCTGCAAAAATACTGAAACACTATGCTGCACACTTGAAACTAACAATAATGTAAATCACCATATTTCAATAGTAAGTTTTTAAAAATCATGAATCTGCTTTTTCCTGTGTCTTGAAGGGAGCATTTAAGTTGATGGCAGACAGTTGGAAGACTCCCAACATGGACGAGGACACAACTATAGGAATCATAAAAAACAGCAGAGCTGAAGACTAGATGGTACCATACCTAAGTCCACATTCCTCTGGACTTTTATCTATATTTGGATACTGCTGAACTAGTACAAAGAACTCACAGTGATCTCTAAATTTTCATCTGTGTTAGACTAACAGCCCCAAATGTTAACATATACTGGTCTCCCAAATAAAAACCCCCTTTTAAAAACAATTTAAGACCCTTGGAAATTTGGCCTCATCCTTAAGAGTTCACTGCTGCTGCTGCTGCTAAGTCACTTCAGTCATGTCCGACTCTGTGCGACCCCATAGACGGAGCCCACCAGGATCCCCCATCCCTGGGATTCTCCAAGCAAGAACACAGGACTGGGTTGCCATTTCCTTCTCCAATGCATCAAAGTGAAAAGTGAAAATGAAGTCACTCAGTCATGTCTGACTCTTCGCGATCCCATGGACTGCAGCCTACCAGGCTCCTCCATCCATGGGATTTTCCAGGAAAGAGTACTGGAGTGGGGTGCCATTGCCTTCTCTCTAGAGTTCACTATTCTCCTGTAATACCCCTCTGCTTCATTTAAAGTATTGCACTGAATCGCCCCCCAGTGTCTTATGTACTTATACACTTTGGTTTTGTCCTGCTGCTTCTTTCTGCCTAGAAAGCCTTCTCCTACAGTTATAACTATGCTTCAAGACCTAATTTAAATCTCAACTCCTTCATTAATCATTGTCTTACTACTTCACTTATGAAAATTCTTTTGTGGACATTGTAGATAAACTGTTCCTGAGGGTATGTACCTAATATACTGCACTATTCTTGTATTGTTAAAAATTTCTCTCTGCTGTAAACATCCCAACTCATTTACCATGTCATAAGTGAACCATCATACCACATTCTTCCTTAAGTAGAAAGATAAGTCATAATCTTCCAGAAAAATAACAAACTCGTTATACACTAAAATAACAGAGGTTTCATACAGAAAAAAATAAGAGTATAAAAACAATAAACCTTATAATATAAGTTATCTTTTCCTGCTCCATCCTTTTTATGAGGAATGCCTAATTCGCTACTTCATGTTCTCATTTCAATGACCAAAAGATTCCATTTTGAATAGCCTAATAAGAACGTATTTTAGAACTGCACAGCAATTGTGAAACAGAAACTCTTAAATACATTTAATCACATTAAATCTGCATTGTCCTGACTCAAAGTATAGATATTTCAACCTCAAGTAAGATTCATGTGCCTCGAGAGTATATGCAAAATTAACTGCATGTGATAACATACTAATAGAAGTTCAATTTCCTTTTCCAATCTCAACTGATTCCATCTTTTGTAACAAGAGCATAGCTGATCAATTTCTTATCAGAAGCCACAAACTGGCACTCAATCTTGTAAGGCTAAACTACGTTTCTCCTCTCAACCTTCAATAAAGAAAATGAAAATTTAATCAGTATAGGCAGATTCCCTACCCCTCAACACTATAATCCCAAAGAGCTTACTTATAGTTAGCAGGCAAGGGTATTTACTATTCAATCCTAAAAGCCATCACAGTTCACCTTTTCAAAGCTGGAACAGACACTTTCAATCCTAAAGTATACTAAGAATCTAAGCTTTAATGAATGAAGTACTTTCTCTTATAATATAATTGTATACACATATATGTATGTATGCATCTAGGGGTATGTATGTATGCATTTCTTCCCACTGAAAAAGAAAGTTTAAAACAATGAATAACTCAGTAGCAATGATACTTTGAAAGAAATGCTGTTATTTGGCTTCTAAAGGAGTTAAGACTCCCTGGTTATCACAGAAAGAATCAAGACTCCTTGGCAAAATGGCTGATTCCAGGTCTCAGACTGAAAATATGTCAGATGAGTCTGGAAAGTTCTGTCATGCCAGAGAGAAAGGAAGCAATCAAAGATTATAAGGGTCATATCAAAAGGAATAAGAAAATCATTTGAAAAGGTTTCTACCGGGTCAAAGCTAAAAACCTGATCATCAAGAGAGATAGAAACAACACTGGAACAAAACATAACTAAGTAAACAGATTCAAACATCAGTCAGTCAGTTCAGTCGCTCAGTCGTGTCCAACTCTTTGCAACCCCATGAACCTAGCATGCCAGGCCTCCCTGTCCATCATCAACTCCCACAGTCCACCCAAACCCATGTCCATTGAGTCAGTGATGCCATCCAACCATCTCATTCTCTGTCGTCCCTTTCTCCTCCTGCCCTCATATTAAGTCGCTAAAACACTTAGAAGAAACATTTCATTAATCATCTTTGTAAAATGTTAAAGCACCAATATTGCTTTGAAAACTATAAAATAAAGGAATTAGGCAATCATCCTACCTTTCCTATACAATCTGTAGCTAAGGGCAACCAAAAGAGTTCGAAAAGGGAAGTTTCTCTTTAGAGAATGCTGGCTAATAAACACCAGTGCATTATAATATCACCATTTTGTACACCTTAACAAATTCATGGATCTAAAGCAAGGCAATGATCATCAATAGCTAGTAACATAACAAAGAGAAACAATCCGATATTATATATCCCTCCTAAAAGAGGTACACACAAACATGTATATAGTGTTCTTAGGAGAAAGTATGTACACATAATACTTAATTTGAATCAGATCAACTCTCTAGACTTAACTACAAATTTACAAGAAATACAGAGAATAAACAACATGTTAAGGTACACCACAGGAGTACAATCAGTAAAATCCAGACTCTGGGAGAGCAAAAAAAACAAACAAATCAGCAGTTTGCTCCACCAAATAATAATAATAATTAACATTTTAAAAAGAAAAATGCAAGAAAAATAAGAGAGTCAGAAACCTACATACCAGTTCGAACCAATAAAGCAATCTCCAATGAGTGAAATGTTCTGTGGTAATCAACATGGTAGCCCCTAACCTCATGTGGCTCCTGAGCACTTGATATGTAAGTAGTGTGACTGAAGATCAGAGTATTTTATTTTAATTGTAACTAATTTAAATTTTACTAGCTACTTGTGGCTAGTGGCTACTGTTTTGGATAGTGCCACTGTTGGTGGATGGAGAATTAACAGACTTGTTAATCAAACACAATAAATCATATGATAGATCTTATTTGTATCTCTGGTCAGACTAAAATATCTTTTAAAATATATTAATAGTAAGTTCTTAATAGTATCAAATATCTGATATCTTAATAATATTAAGAAACTACTAATAATATTTTTATCTGTGATAACTGTATTTTGGTAATTAGGACAGGAACTATCCTTTAGAAATATTTACACCCGAGAAAACCATAATTCAAAAAGATACATGTACCCCAATGTTCATAGCAGCATTATTTATAATAGCCAAGATGTGGGAGCAACCTAAACATCCATCAACAGATGAACAGATAAAGATGTGGTGTGTGATTCCACACAATGGACTATTTCTGAGCCATAAAAAAGAATGAAAACAATGCCATCCGAAGCAATACGGATGGACCAAGACTTCACATACTAAGTGAAATCAGTTAGAGAAAGACAAACATGATATCACTTCTATGTGGAACCTAAAAAATGATACAACTGAACTTATATACAAAATAGAAATAGATCTACAGAGTTACAAAACAAATATATGATTACCAACAGTGAAAGGGGGGCTAAAATTAGGAATTTGGGATTAACATTTACACATTACTATATAAAAAATAGGTAACTAAGAGGGACCCACTGTAGAACACAGGACTTACTATAACTGATCACTTTGCTGTACACCTGAAACTAACACAACATTGTAAATCAACTATACTTTTTTAAATGTATGCTTAAAACAAAAGAAATATTTATGGAAAAATGATATAATTTCTGGAATCTGCTTCAAAATAATCACGGAAGACAAAACAAGATTAGGCAATTGATAAGAACTGAAGCTGGGTGATGGATATACGGGATTCTGTACCCATTCTCTCCACTTCTGTATATCTTCAAATTTTTCATAATAAAAATTTTGGAGGGAAGAGAGGACATTTACCCTGTATGCTAGGACAAGGTCTGCCTTTTTGTTTCCCTCAGGAAGGATAACAGAAATATAAAAGAAATCCTAAAGAGGGATAGTTTGGTTAGAAGCAGGTAAACTGTCCTATTTTATACAGTCAAGCCTATATACTGGACAGCTTTTTACTTTCTGTGTAGCTACTTAAATTTTTTTTTTAAACATCATTTGACTGTCCCTTCAACGTGGGTAGATTAGACTGTGAAAACAAACGCCTCAGTTGTACCTCTAGCTCTAGCACAAAGTTTGAAGATACAACATGAACTACAATGCATTTTTTTAAAATTCAGATTTAGGGATATGGTAGGCCAAAAGTGATCACAACCATTCTCACTGATGGGCAAAAGATATCTACGTCAAATCACTGGAATCTGTGATGAAATTAAATCATGAGATGAAATCATCCTGAATTACCCAGAAAGCCTTAAATCCAATGAAAAATGTCCTTAGATACACAGAGAATAGATGGAGAAGAAGGCAAAGTGAAGAGGCACAGATTGGGGTGAAGTGGCCACGAGCCAAAGAAGTCAGCAACTACCAGAGGTTGGAAGACATAGATCATCCCCCCAAAATTCCAGGAGTGAAGCCCTGCCAACATCTTGATTTCCCACTGTGGCCTCCAGTACTGAGAGAGAACAAAGTCTCTTACCTTAAGGCACCAAGTTTGTGATAAACTGTTAGAGCAGACACAGAAAACTAACAGAGGATTATCTGCTCTTTCACCACTGAATGCCTTATTCCTTCTTCTTATTACTGTAATAATTAAACATTATTGAGAATCTAAACAATTTTCAGAGCATCTTTTCTATCTTGAGGTCAGGAATTTCAGTTTCTTTTATTCAATGATATAACCCAGTGCTGGAAAACTACTCTCTGATCAAAACTTTCTATTCTTTCTACCTTTCTCATTGGCATTCTTTCACTAAAGACTAAAGAGGTAAGGTGGTCCTGCTACTGGTAAGTCACTTCAGTCGTGTCCAACCCTGTGTGACCCCATAGACGGCGGCCCACCAGGCATCCCAGTCCCTGGGATTCTCCAGGCAACAACACTGGAGTGGATTGCCATTTCCTTCTCCAATGCATGAAAGTGAAAAGTCAAAGTGAAGTCCCTCAGTTGTGTCTGACTCTTAGCAACCCCATGGACTGCAGCCTAACAGGCTCCTCCATCCACGGGATTTTCTAGGCAAGAGTACTGGAGTGGGATTCTTACCTAAAGAAAAAAGAGCATAAAAAAAACTTTCCTTAACTGAAAGTTCTGCCAACTTAAAGCTTCAACAATTGTTCCAGTTTTCTCATATTAGTTTAGAAAATACTATCTGAAATCATCATATTCATTCATGTGTTACAGTATTCTTTTGTATAATAGGCAAGAGTACTGGAGTGGGATTCTTACCTAAAGAAAAAAGAGCATAAAAAAAACTTTCCTTAACTGAAAGTTCTGCCAACTTAAAGCTTCAACAATTGTTCCAGTTTTCTCATATTAGTTTAGAAAATACTATCTGAAATCATCATATTCATTCATGTGTTACAGTATTCTTTTGTATACAATGCAGAGTAGATACCAATAACTTCCAGAATTTTTGTTTCGTGACTTACTGTTTTGTAATTAGTCCTTCTCTACTTTATGATCTTCCCTCAAACTTACCAATAAAGAAAGAAATAGCACTGTGTGACAAGTGACACAATATCCTTATGTCTTATTGACCTTTACATGCAAAGGAAAACTTTAAATACTGAAAATATTTTAAATATTCTGTAGTATCACAAAGAAAGGATTAAAAGCATGTTTTCATTTCTTCTAGCTTCCTACTTGTATGCTATTCAAAGTTGATACATATTTTCATCGCATAATTTTACTACCTATTTATATTATCTTGTGTCCTAACAATAAGCTTTAAATTATGTTTAATTCTCTGTGAAAGAGAAGTAGTTTGTCAACTCAAACAGCAATGTTATTTATCATTCAGAAACACATCTTTCCTATTAGTGAACTAGTTCAAGATCAGTGGCATCTTTAAAGAGTACACAAGTATATTTTTGAGGGTATAATATTTTTTATCTAGAACTTGTCATTTCCATAATACAAGGGAATATGCAATCCTTTTCCAATGTAAACATGAATTAGGCACAACCTTCAGAAGAAAAAACTCCATTACATATTTCTGAATATCAGTCAGGTCTTTTGATCCTTTCTAAAAGAAGTTCATGAGGAATAGAAAACACATTATTCTTAAAGAGATGACAATTATCTTTTTGGCTTGCCTCACGTCTCAACTTCCACTCTTAGCAAACAAATCTAGAATTTAATTTTCGGGATTAAACTCTCTACTCGTCCCTGGTATATGGTCTTCTCATACAATATGATCCCACTACTAGCAGAAGGACTTCTAAATATCGACAATAAATGACTGGACAAAACAACATTAGCAGGAAAGTAAAACTTATAAAAGATACTCTCATGCTACTACCAAGCTGAAAATGTAACAAATTAGATATAGTTCTCTCTATCAGAAATATCAGATGGCTTTATTTCTAGGTCAGAAAAAGAATTTTAAACAGACAGTGATATAGGAAAACAAAATTAAAAACTGGGGGGA
The DNA here is from genome assembly GCA_006408675.1 of Madoqua kirkii. Classification (NCBI taxonomy): domain Eukaryota; kingdom Metazoa; phylum Chordata; class Mammalia; order Artiodactyla; family Bovidae; genus Madoqua; species Madoqua kirkii. The sequence goes on along the minus strand of SJYC01005467.1, from coordinate 4,544 downwards.
GGGGGACACAAGATTATAAACAATGTAAGTAATGTACTATGAATGCATAGATTTGACAGCAATCCTATACATGCAGAAACTACTTCATGAATTTTAGAAATGCAATTTAGTCTTCCATCCTCTTGAACTTAAAAAGCAGCCTCACATCTGTTAAAACAACAAAGACTTAGGGAAAGAGGTGAGGTGGAAGAAGATGCCTGAAGTGGACTCTGTCCATTCAAGCGTATAATCAGAATGAATTATTTACAAGCATACTTTCATCTTCAATGCCACTAAAAGCTGAATTCTAAGGAGCTTAGGGAGACTGTAACACATCTGCTAATCAAGTTGAATAAGCAGAGGAGACCTAAGCAAAAAATGATCCAACAAAATCTGTTTGTAAGATTGGGAAAGGGGGTGGGCAACTAAAAAGAAATGGCAGAAAAGCAGAGGCTAGTATAGCAGTGGTCAGTAACTTACACTCTTAACTATCATTCCATTTTAGAAAGTCAGAGAGCTGTATTAAGCTAACTGAATCAGAGTTATACTAGGCTAACATCAGCCATTCACTCTCCATCAAAAGGAATACTTTATAACAGAAGAGGCAAAATGTGAAAGGAAAACAATCAAAGCACTTTGAAGTCTTTCCATTTCAATTCAAATTCTCTAAAACACATATTCCATTAAAGTAGACATACATGGAAAATATTCTTCAACAATTCATACACAGTTTTTCAAATTTATGCCTATTTCATATATCTTTGAAAAGAAGCATATAAAAACAAAAAGTGGTTTAGTATCTTACAAAACATATACAACCACCCAATGGCTTATAAAAATCTCAGCAATCAAAGGTAACTGTGCTCGGTATCAAGACAACACAATGCCAAAAAATCTTTATAAACTAATATGCCACATCATTTGCAACTCTTCCAGTTTTAAAGAAAGGCTATGTGTATCACCTCAGCCTACAGTTTATGAAATGACAATCAGCATTATAAACAGTAACAAACTATGCTTAAGCTTCTAACCAGCAGGGAAAATTCTGCATCTAAAGATCAAAAGTTAAAAATTAAAAAACAAAGACGCAAGCTAGGTGAATTTTCAAATAAATGGTACTATGGCTTTAAGGAATACTGAGGGAAAGGATTCATATTTATTCCTAATCATTAATGTGCTCAGTAAATAGGTAAGGTATGTGCCTATATTGGACACTAGATATAAAACATTTAAAAAAAAAAGGTAAAAAATCTCTGGTCTCAAGGGACTTCTATTGTCTCACTTCAGTTCAGTCACTCGGTCGTGTCCAACTCTGCAATCCCATGGACCGCAGCACACCAGGCTTCCCAGTCAGCCGCTCAGTTGTGTCCGACTCTTTGCAACCCCATATATCACAGCACGCCAGGCCTCCCTGTCCATCACCAACTCCCAGAGTTCACTCAGACTTCACACTGACTCCATCGAGTCAGTGATGCCATCCAGCCATCTCATCCTCGGTTGTCCCCTTCTCCTCCATTGACTAGACAAACCTTTGTTGCAAAATAACATCTCTGCTTTTTAATATGCTGTCTAGGCTGATCATAGCTTTTCTTCCAGCAAGCACCTTTTAATTTACTGTCTCAAGAAAACTAATAAATCAATGAAAAAAACACAAGATATCAAAGAACTGTATGCAAAAATAAATAAATAAAATAGGGTGATGTAAAAAAGTGACTGAGGGGCTAATAAGATTGACTATTCAGAAGGTCTCTTGAAGGACACAGCTATGAAATGATCTAGTGATTCTCAACACAGAGCAAGAGCTAAGGCCCTATTATTGTAAGAGTAAGCTTGGGCTGATTTAGGTATAGAAAAGGCAATAGGACTGGAACCTAGTAAAGAAGGGGGAAAAATGGTAGATGCTGAGGTTACAGACACAGGATCAGATTATTTAGGGCCTTCTAGGTCAGAGTAATAAATTTTTACATCATATCCTTGGATTCTAAGAGGTTGTCTCATGCCATGCTTTTTGTAAAATAGTTGTTGGGGCTACAATCTAGCACACCAAAGAAACTATTCTTCATGAAGATCCGAAGGAAGAACTTCTCTCAAATCTCATGTTGAGTAAAAACTGATCTTTTTCTGAGGAACTGGTATAAATTTACCTTATGAATTAATTCTGAAATTAATCATGCTCACCACTACCTTCTGAACTCCAGCAAAGTCAGGGTTGAACTTACAATTAGCTTCCGGCAACTGTATAAATCTTTAGCATCTTTTTATTTTTGTAAATAAACTCTTTAGAATAGTTTTATATTTACAGAAAAGTTACAAAAGTTGCACAGAGGGTTCCATTTACTCTCCCCCCGCCCCCGCCACCACTCTCCAATTCCCCCCACCTCACCTCCCCCCATTACTAACATCTTTAATGATAAGTATGGTACATTTGTTAGAATTAATGAGCCAATAATGATAACATTATTAACTGAAGTCTGTAATTTACTCAGATTTCCTTAATTTTACCTGATGTTCTTTTCCTTCCAAGATCTTTATGGTATCTACTGTATATATTAAATACACCACTCTCCAATTCCCCCAACCTCACCTCCCCCCATTACTAACATCTTTAATGATAAGTATGGTACATTTGTTAGAATTAATGAGCCAATAATGATAACATTATTAACTGAAGTCTGTAATTTACTCAGATTTCCTTAATTTTACCTGATGTTCTTTTCCTTCCAAGATCTTTATGGTATCTACTGTATATATTAAATTTACTGGAGGACTTCCCTGGTGGTTCAGGGAGATACAGGTGGTTAAGAAACTCCCTGCCAATGCAGCAGGCATGGGTTCAACCCCTGGTCCAGGAAGCTTCCACATGCCACAGGGCAACTAGGCCTGTGAACCATAGCTACTGAGCCAGGGCTCTAGAGAACATAAGCCTCAACCACTGAAGCCCTTGGCTCTAGAGTCTGTGCTCTACAACAAGAGAAGCCACCATAATGAGAAGCACATTTTCTGAAACTAGAGAGTAGCCTCCACTTGCCACTCAAGAAAGCCTGCACACAGCAACGAAGACCCAGCTCAGCCATAAATAAATAAATAAAAATTTACTGGAGCTTTCTCTTACAATTCTGTCTTTATTTCCCCCTTATTCTAACCTTTATAACTACTGATATCTAATGATTTTATCTAATTTTATACACCTTTTCCAATACTTCTAGGAATTATTTGGAGTAATAAAAAACATAGTACAGATTTTTGGAAAGACAATTAGTTTCTGCCCAATAAGTCAAATTCAGTATTATTCAAAGTAGATAATGCTTCTTTTAAAAATACAGAGACTAAAGGAAATGCTTGATTTAAAATGTTTGAATTCAAAGATACCATTTGGATAAAAATATAAAGTCAATATAAAAAGTATTTTTATGTTTCAATACAAGTTTAATCTCTTGAATTTTTCTTTGGTTGTCACCTATAGCATTAGTAATCCTGATTGTTCTTTCTGAGTCATGCAAACTTAACATGGTCTCAGATTACATAAATCTAAAATGATGATGAAGCAAAATGATCTTTTGAAGTCCCTTTCAATTAGAAATGTCGATTTTTAATTCTGTGACATAGCTTGTCAGATTCTCATATTTTTCCATCACAAGAATGGAAAACATTAATGCTTCTAAACAAAGATACTATATTTTTAAAAGATGATGGCAAGATACAGTTTGAAGCGTTACTTGAAAGTAACTCAGTATAAGCCAAAACAAATTTAGTGTACAAATTATATGAAGTGTGTAAGTCACATGTATCAAAATTATCCTGAAGGAGGAAATTTCCCCAAAACAGGTGTGACCGTTTACCCAAGAACTGGGTGACCAAAAATCCTGTGGCCAACCCAAAAAATTTGACAAAATTTGATTATGTCAAATGGGTACCACAATTAGAAGTTCTGCTGTCATATCCATAATAAACTGTCTTGCCTCAAAACAATCCTGATTCTTAAGATACTACTGATGTTGGGACTTTCCGTTTGCAGCTTAATTTACTCTGTCCCAAATACCTCACTGACAGCAGGAATTATAAAAAGCACACTATAGTTTAAAGGGTTTTAGCATCTATTTCTGAAAGTTCCTCAAAACATTACTTCATTGAAGGTTGAATTTAAAGGTCCTAAGTGCATGTCTGCTCCTCCACCTAAAATAAATGCTCATTCTATTCTCACATATGTTCTATAATTCTTCCTGCAGAAAAAAGATAAAACAAACAGTAAAATTCTTAATTATGTCCTTATTTTAAAATCATTACACTGTGTAAAAGTTAAGAATTTTAAGCCATCTTCTTGGTCACATATTTCCAAATGTGAATGCCTACCAAAACTAACAAATTACACTGAAGAGTAGGCAATGATATTAATACATATCAAAGGAGACTAGATGTGAATTGATAAGGAATACCTGAGAATAAGTCTTTTAGCATTTTAAATATTTTCCTTCAGAATATGAGAATCTATTAGTTAGAATCAAAAAACATTTATCTGTAGTTTTTTTGTAACACATTTGTTTTAAATAAAAGTAGAGACACTTTAT
>SJYC01005466.1:0-49669 GCA_006408675.1 Madoqua kirkii | reverse complement strand
ATGCAATAAATATTTAAAAAATAAACTCCTATAGATGCTAATAGAATAATCAAACTATCAATGAAGTTAAGAAATCGATTAACCTACTGGCTAGTTATTACCTAAAGAAACTTAGTATTAACAATACTGATCTAAAAGCCCTTAAGATTATTTATGGCACGGGTGCTTGACTTTGGCTATATATTAGAATTACCTAGAGAGACAGTAAAACTATCAGTGCCCAAGTTCCACTCACCATATCCTATTTTATTTGGTCTGAGAAAAATGTTTGAAGCTGAAAGCCCTATCTTGGACTCTGTGATAAATCTGTTGATGATGCATTACTTTACAGACAACTGCTAAATAAAAATCTAGAAATATGATCTCAGTAGCAAGAATAAAGGAATAACAGAAATGATTAAAATTTAAACACTGTATAAAAGAGAATAAATTAATACAGTATTACAATGCAAATGAGAGACAAAATTGAGTCCCTTTAATAACACTTTCTAACTTCAATACTTATAAGATGCTTCCTTAAATGACTTTCCAATACCTTCAATTCTTTAGTGTGTCTAAAGAGAAAAATTCCTGTTAAGAAAATAAAAACTACATGACTTTAGTCTTTATCTGAGAATTGAAAGAATGAATAAGTTCAAATATTTCCCTTATGAAGACAGCACATACATGTGCATAATCAGCCTACAATACTCTCTTTATAACAGGGTCCAGTGAAGTTCATGTCTCTGGTCAATGAGAAAAAAGCTATTAACTATAAATATTTGTCATTTTAGCATACTTTGACAGAATTTAGTTTTTCCTCCAAAAACAGCTGACAGTGTATGAGATTTACTAGCAACAAGACCTAGCATGGAGGGATGAATAAAGAACATTATAACTTTCAACACACTTCAGAATATCTTTGTTACAAACCAGATGGTAAAAATTAAAAAAAAAAAAATTAAGAAGTAATCCAATTAGAATAAAGTTAAAAGAACCACTATTAAAGCAAGTTACACAGGGTGAGGAAATCAGCTTAACTTCCACATAATTTCATTTTTCTCACATTCTTAAAATCTTTTGAGGTGGTACTCTTCAAGACGCATAAGAGATAATAACCCAATAAGAATATGTATTTGTCTTCAGTTAAATATTAGAGAACACATTAATTATATCAAATGTATTAAATATTATCTAAAATTTAGTGACGTATTATAAAACTAATACCCAGGTGCCAATATCCTGGTAAAGATTTTGAGATTCTGAAGGAAGCACACTTTGAATTCAGAATGGTTAGAAAGATATACATGTCTATGTCATTAAAGACAATGAGATTTTTAATTACAGATCGGTAGTTTTAATAAACAACTTCATATTCATCTCTCATGGAAATATGATAGAAAATTTTAAAAGAATATCCGGCCTCAGAAGGAACACTCCCTCAAATAGTGGTTGAATTAGCTCCTAGTTATTTACTGACTTAAAAACTACAACTTTAATTTACAACTCCCCAAACCTATTAATTGTTAAACCCATAAAGAGTGAACTGGTGAGCAGAAGCTGAGGTAACAGAAAAGAAAGGATCAATAAAGATAATTAGAAAGATAACCACTATGCTTAGGCCAGTCACTTTACGACTGCCAAGCTGTGCACATGCATACATATACACGCTTATATCCATGTACACACACACATACACAGAGTACATACATCTTGTTTCACTAGTCTCAGTCTAAAGACATGACATAAATAGAATCAAACAGCTTTGTTGCCCAGACTAGTTATGAACTAAGGATTCACTGAATGATGGATGGATGGATGAACAGATAATAGAAATAGATATAAGAACACATTGCTGGGGGGAGGGGGAATGGCACTTAAGAACTTTAAACCAGTATCTATGATTCACAATGCTAAGGTGATGTACGGACATAAAAGATCCATCATAAAGTAAATGTGAGCTAAACAATAAAAATTTCACTGAAACATAATCATAATATATACTATAAAAGCCAAAAAAGATCTGTATAGTAGGGTAAGTTATATTAGTTTTATACTATTCAGTTTAAAATATCTCTTCTTAAAAAGAAGTTTTATGTGGTTAAATGTAGGAATTAACACATCTTACCTTCCACAGAAGGTGCCTGGTCCTGAGCTGAATACAGCATATCCTTAAAAGCCTATTAGAAAGTAAGAAAAGAAATACATAAAATCATGAGTAATCTTCACAGTAAAAGCATTTTCAGCTGAATAATTATTTCTTTTTCAATATCCAAACAATGACTACAAAGGGTTCCCAAATTGAGAATTTAGTGAAATACTTCAATAAGCTAAAACCCAAATACTGTCCTTTCATATCCAGAGTACTGTCCCATCTTTAAGATGAGGGCTAATATATATATACTTTAAAAATTAAGAGGAATTTGGAAAAGAATGAAAAATCATAAACACTCTAGACAAAAAAAAAAAAAAATCACCACTGGTGAGTCACAAATTGGCCTCCAGTGTCCCTCAACCTCAGTAAAATTGACATTTGGGGCGAGATAATTATTTGTTTTTTGTATCTAGAGGGGTTTTCCTCCCCTCCTTTTGTATCTAGAGATTCACTAGATACCAGCAACAACTGACCAAAAATGTCTCCAGACACTACCAAACGCCCCAGAGGACAAAAATCACCCCTCCCCAGAATTACTGGCCTACAGCATTCAAGCATATAGAAGCCAAAAAAGAAGAAATAAACCTCCAAGGTAGCCTACTCCAGTTAAATCACATTCTTGCCAAATGGATTTACCATTATTTTAAGTTAGTGACCAACATGTCAGTTCCATGACTAACCCCTAACCAAGTCTGACAATATACAAAAACCCTAAGTGAATATAACAAAGATCTAGAACTTCTTTTAAGAAAAATGTATATATAATCACTTTTTTAAAAAATAATTTCAGATGTCCCAGGAACTACTAATTTCCAGTCTAAAAAAGAAATTAGCTCAGAAGATTTTATCAAACATCAGAAAGTATTTCAGGTCACAGACTGGAATTATATATTAAAAGTCCTATACAACTTTACAGTGGTACTTATGCTATAGTTCTTCCATGGAATATTTTTAAGAGTGTAAATTGTTTAGAGCAGAATAAATTTCTAGAAGTAGAAAAATACAAGAGGAAACAAACAAGAAAAATCCAGCCAGAGAAACTTCAAAAACTTCAGTTGCTCAGTCATGTCCAACTCTGAGACCCCATGGACTGCAGCACACCAGGCTTCCCTGTCCATCACTAACTCTGGGAGCTTGCTCAAACTCATGTACTACCATGGAACCAAATAATATCAGAGACTCAAACACCTGCCTGAAGTTTTTCTACTTCTTAAGTATGATAGGCATATGTACCTAAATCAGATGATGTTATCAGTAAGTAAACGAACCACCAAGGACTAGCAGAAAAGCTTGTATGCAGTAGGAGCTCAATACATAGCTCTTGATTCAAAAGAGTTTCTTATTAGCATACTGAAAAAGCACATAAGCAAAACCTCTCATATGTAATGCAAATGAATTAAATTTGCAAAAGGAAAGTTTACCAAATTAAGGTTTAAAAAGATTAAATGTTAGAAAGAGAAAGATTATGATAGTCTTCATTTTGATTATAAACTAAATCATAGTTTCATTTAAATCAAGACAATTCGCAGTAAAATCAAGGACAATTCTTTTTGCTTCTCACTACCTCAGTTTTCTTGTGAATAAGAGACCCTCTATGTTTCTGACAGTCATAGACTTTAGAGGACTCTATAAATAGGACACAATCCCCTGACTGTGACTAGAGACTAGCCCCCAGTTGGGAAACCACCCGGGGAAAATCCTACAGAGTATTGTCTGTATTAGTACCTATGACTGTCTATTACATGACTCAGCTGAGTTAGGAGAAGTGCATCCAAATACACAAAACAACAAAATTGAGTTCCTCATTCATGCTGTTTTAATTTAAGGAAATCCAATACATTATATAAAATTCTGAATTTGTATAATAACTAAAATCAACATGTATTCATTTGCATCACAAAAGATTCCTCTGATCACTGAGAAGGGCACGGGTGTGATTCCTGGTCGGGGAACTAAGATCCCACAAGCTGTGTGGTGCAGCCAAAAGAAAAAGATCCAAAGCAATCTTTACATAAGCATCTCTACTGTAATCTCTGAGTATGAAGTTATTTTTGTTATGTTGTTCAGTCATTCAGTCGTGTCTGACTCTCTGCGATCCCAAGGACTGCATCACACCAGGCTTTCCCTGTCCTTCACCAATCTCCCAGAGCTTCCTCAAATTCATATCCATTGAGTCAGTGATGCCATCCAACTATCTTATCCTCTGCCGTCCCCTTCTCCCCTTGCCTTCAATCTTTCCCAGCATCAAGGTCTTTTCCAGTGAGTCGGTTCTTTGCATCAGGTGGCTAAAGTACTGGCGCTTCAGCATCAGTCTTTCTTTCTAATTAATATCCAGGGTTGATTTCCTTTAGGATTGACTGGTTTGATCTCCTTGCAGTCCAAGGGACTCTCAAGAGTCTTCTCTAACACCACAGCTCAAAAGCATCAATTCTGCAGTGTTCAGCCTTCTTTATGTTATAATGTTATTGAAATTTTTATAATGTTATTACCTTTGTTATAATATTATTGAAATATACACCAACTAGGACAAAACTCTTAGTGTTTGTAACAATACATATATATGACAGTAAAATCTTACAAATTAAATCCAAACACAATCACAAAACCAGTATTATTAAAACAACAACATTAACATGACAGGAAACAAGAATTAAAATCTGAATTGGTAACATGAATACAATGCCACTTTGCCTATTCTGAGTTTGGAATCCCCAGATGACTGTGTCAGATGGGATCTACCATGAGGCACTATAGTCAGCTATCTATCAGGAGGCAGTACAGTCAGTGGCTAGAGGCTACGGAGTCAGGTAATATGTATGAAAACCAATTCTACCACTTATTAGCTATGTAATCATAAAAATTAACTTCTCTATACTTCAGTACCCTCATCTGTAAAACAGGACTAGTAATTTCACATACTTCACAGGTCTACTGTACAAATTAAAAACTTAAAACACAAATCCTTATATTATATTCATTATTATTAAATAATATCATATATATTATTGTACGAGGAGTATTTTGATCAGTGCCTGGAACATAGAAGATGCTCAAAGAATGTTAGTTAACAGAATGTACACTACCACAAAACTTATGTTATACGGTGGGCTATCGCACCATTTAGCCATCCATCTGCTGGACATGACTACATCATTTACGTATTAGAAATGCCTCAGTTTTTAATTAACTCTTCACGAAGTAGTATAACACTACTTGGAGCCAACATGACCAAACAAGCATAAACAGAGACACTGCCGTCTCCTGGCATCTAGGTTATAAGATAGTCAACTAGATGATTTAGAATATGCTCCTATTATATTTTCTGATGACATGAGTACACAGAGTTTTTAATTCTTATAAGAAACCTAAGAAAACATATGCAGTCTCAATCTATATACACTGTATTTTTTCCTGCACATATTTTATTTTTATTTTGTTTTACTGGAGTATAATCGTTTTACAATGTTGTGTTAGTTTCTGCTGTACTAAAGTGAATCACTATATGTACACATATATCTCCTCCCTCAAAGACCTCCCTCCCGCCCCACCATCCCATCCCTCCCATTTACATCATCACAGAACACCAAGGTAAGCTTCCTGTACCATACAGCAGGTTCTCACTAGCTACCCATCTTACACATGGTAGTATATATGAGAAAAGATTTATGGACACGGGGTGAGGGGCGTGGGGAGAAAAAGGGGAGAGCCAGACAAACTGGGAGATTAGGATTGACATATGTACACTTTAAACAACAAGACTCCTAATTTTATTGCTTAAACCTTCCACAATATATCTATTGTACAAAATAGGGTATAGTTCAATAATACTGCTAATACAAGCTTCTTATGTTGTTAATTTTTAATAACCCACAGTAGATCATCACTGGACTTCCCTGGTGGCTTAGTAGTAAAGAATCTACTTGCCAATGCAGGAGACATGGGTTCGATCCCTGAGTTGGGAATATCCCCTGGAGAAGGAAATGGCAACCCACTCCAATATTCTTATCTGGGAAATCCCATGGAAAGAGGAGCCTGGTGGGCTACGGTCCATGGGGTCGCAAAAGAGCTGGACATGACTTAGCAACTAAACAACAAAGATCACCTCTGATCTCCTTTCCAAACACATGGGTTTCAATGACCATTTCATAGAATAAGGATCAGAAGCTAGAAAGACTCCTTATTGTTCAGTCTCCAGTCAATTCCGACTCTTTGCAACACCATGGACTGCAGCACACAGGTTTCCCGGTCCCTCACCATCTCCCGGAGTTTACCCAAGTTCAGGTCCATTGAATCGGTGATGCCATCCAACCGTCTCTTCCTCTGTCGTCCCCTTCTCCTCCTGCCTTCAATCCTTCCCAGCATAGGGTCTTTTCTAATGAGCTGGCTCTTCCCATCACGTGGCCAAAGTATTGGAGCATTAGCTTTAGCATCAGTCCTTTCAATGAGTGTTCAGGGTAGAAAGATTCCTACTGTTGTGAACTTGCTATTAGCCTCGCACATGACACGCCATAAATATTATCTCTTCATTAACAAAATATCTAATTCATATTTTTCTCATATGCTTCAGCATCCAAAACAAGCACACTGCAGTCCAATTACTGGATTAATGAACAATAAAATAAACACAGGCATTTGAAGAGAAAGGGCAAGGAATATTTGTTATAAACCTTTAAAGGAAAGTTTAACAGAGCTTAATAATTCAATAAAATTTACATAAGATTTTTTCAAATGGCACTGACTATAATTTTGATATATACTTAAAAATATGTACACTATGCCTGATCTACACACCCCAGAAACACTCTCCAATTATCTCTTATCTTTTTTTTGTATTCCCTTTCTTTTTATCACTTACTTATGGCCACAGGGGCTCTTTATTGCAGCATGTAGGCTTAGTTGTCCAGTGGCATATGAGATTTTAGTTCCCCGACCAGGGATGGAACCCATGTCCCCTGCACTGGAAGGTGGATTCATAACCACTCAACTACCAGGAAATCCCCTATATTCCCCTTTTAATTTTTTCACCAGAAATACTGAGTAGTCTGTGAATAATGTGCAAGTCAGTTACATTTGACCTGGTTTGTCTCACTATTCAGAAATCAGTCATATTTTCCTGATACTAAAGTGCTAAGAACAGTTCTGTAAATCAAATTATAAACCTGAGAAGAGGGCACTAGGCATTCTCAAGAGTCCTGTACAAAGAATGATATCTAATTTACCTTTATTTCTATCCCCAAATAGAAATAAACTAACCTAGTTCTGTTTTTGATGATAGAAATAATCTGTAAAGTTAAAAAAAATACAAATCTTTATAATCTAATAAAATTTAAAATTAATGTATTCTCATATATGCTTAACAATCCTATAGTATATTAGACACCTATAGTATATTAGAAGCATTATGTATGACTCAATTTTCATGGAATTTAAATGTATTCCATCAGCAAACTGGAGAAGAAAATGGCAATCACTCCAGTATTCTTGCCTGGAAAATCCCATCTATGGGGTTGCAAAGAGTCAGACATGACTTAACAACTCAGCACATCAGTAAAAGGCAATTCAATATACAAAAGTTGTCACAACATTATTAATGAATTTGTTAAATTATAAAATATATGTAATTTATAATAGGAAAAACCAACTTGGAGTATGTCCTATTATATCTGTATTTATACATTTCCTCCCTAACATACTGCAATATCTACTGACATGGTTTTTACTATTTCTATGTGGGTTATCTCCCTAATCTAAATCCTCAGCCACATGTCGGCTAACACATACACAAAATGTCTAAAATTCATTTTCTTCCCAAAGCCTACACTTTTCATGTCTTTATTTCTGTTAATGTCACTGCCAATAACCACATCACACAGATTAACAATCTTAGTTATTGTCTCACTCCTTCAGTAAATACTTGTGTCTCTGCTATGTGCCAGGCCTGTTTTAGGCACCTGGGATACACCGTGAGGAAAACAAAAATCCCTGTCGTAGGAGGTTAACATTTTTTTAATTCTCCTCCTTTGCACTCCTAAGTTCAGTGATCTGATTCAGTCAATGCCACCACCCCAACCTCTTTTACTTCATTCTGTCCCATCCTCTAACCTAAACTGTTTCAATGGACTCTTACTGCTCATTCTTTAATCCATGTTTCTTTGAGAAAAAGACATGTTACCCATTATTTGGAGTGAAGTATCATTTTCTAAAATTTACCTCTACTTTTGGCCTCTCAATTTTCTGATACTCTTCTTTTTATTTCCAACACTTTTCTAAATCATTAGATTTTTATGTCAGATGCAGTACCTAGCCTCTGAAATAGCCTCCAATGATTCCTAACTCCTGGTAGGAACACTCTTGTGCAATCCCCTCCCGTACTAAATAGGACTGACCTGTACAGCCAATGGGGCTTCTCCACTGGCTCAGCGGTAAAGAATCTGCCTGCAGCGCAGGAGCCATGGGAGCTGCAGATTTGATCCCTGGGTCGGGAAGATCCCCTAGAAAAGGGAACGGCTACCCACTCCAGTATTCTTGCCTGGAGAATCCCCATGGACAGAGGAGCCTGGCGGGCTCCAGTCCATGGGGTCACAAGGAGTTGGACACGACTGACACGACTGAGCATGCATGCACACGCATACAGCCAATAGAATACTGCATGAATGACAGAATACCACTTCCAAGGTTAGGTCATGAAAGGCACTGCGGCATTCATCTTGCTCTTTCTTCGATTCCCCACTCTAGAAAAAGCCAGTCTTGAAGAAACTGAAGAGCCCCTATGGAGAGATCCAAGTGGTAAGGAATTGAGGCCTCCTAAAAAAAAAGTCAACACAAATTTGTGAACCATTTGAGTGAGCTATTCTAGAATTGGATCTAGTCCCCAGCAAGCCTTGAGATGACTGCAGCCCTGAGTGACATCTTGACCACAACCTCACACAAGGAGTTGGACACGACTGACACGACTGAGCATGCATGCACACGCATACAGCCAATAGAATACTGCATGAATGACAGAATACCACTTCCAAGGTTAGGTCATGAAAGGCACTGCGGCATTCATCTTGCTCTTTCTTCGATTCCCCACTCTAGAAAAAGCCAGTCTTGAAGAAACTGAAGAGCCCCTATGGAGAGATCCAAGTGGTAAGGAATTGAGGCCTCCTAAAAAAAAAGTCAACACAAATTTGTGAACCATTTGAGTGAGCTATTCTAGAATTGGATCTAGTCCCCAGCAAGCCTTGAGATGACTGCAGCCCTGAGTGACATCTTGACCACAACCTCACAAAATATCTTGAGCCAGAATCACCCAGTTAAGCTGCTTCCAAACTCTTTACACACAGAAAGATAATGACTGTCTCTTATTGTTTCAGTATTTTTAGGTAGTTTGTTACAGAGCAACAGATAATTATTACATGTTATATCATAGAATATAACGTTATTAGATCATAACCAACACTTTTGGCTTGTCTTGATCAAAGTACCTTAAATTTATATTTCCATAAAGATACAAAAACTATGGAAAGGAAGACTATGACAATTTCAAGAAGTGATTTATTTAGCAATAACAAGCAAAACTGCATTCCCGTAAGTCACGGCCACCAATACTGTAATTTAACTTACACTGAATGCCCTTGAGAAATCATATAGCTGCATTTCTGGGCTGGGACATTATAAATCTGACAGATTAAATCAGTATCTTCCTTACCTAAGGATCCTGTTCTGACAATAACATGCAGCTGATAACAAATGTTCTTTTATAACTAATTAAACCTATATGGCTCATTCTTACATTTACTGTGGTAACAGTTGTAAATTCTCTAAGGGCAGAGAGTAATCTCATTTCAGTTCTTATGGGCCATAGCATCTAGCACAGTTAAAGTCAAAATATGTTTGTAAACTGACAGACTTTGTAACATAAAGCCTAAATATCCAAAATCAGCACATCAGTTAATTTTTAAAGTGTTAACTATGTTATTTTTATTTAATTATTTTATAGCATTTTTAGTTTTGTGAAATACCAAAATGCAAAATCATTTCTTTTGTTCGAATTTTCATTATTTTTGTTAATTTCCACACAAAATTCAAACCTCTTTTACTAGCCACAAGAAAAGTTCCTAGTGTGTTTGACTTCCAGTCCTCTTTAATATATAAGGTTTACACAGGTTGATAAAACATATTGAATTTTGTCCAAATATAATAGTATGGCAACATAAAATTCCCATTCTTTTCTTAGTAACAGTTTGCTCAGTTCAGTTCAGTTACTCAGTCGTGTCCAACTCTGCAACCCCATGAATCGCAGCATGCCAGGCCTCCCTGTCCATCACCATCTTCCAGAGTTCACTCAGACTCACGTCCATCAAGTCAGAGATGCCATCCAGCCATCTCATCCTCGGTCGTCCCCTTCTCCTCCTGCCTCCAATCCCTCCCCAGCATCAGAGTCTTTTCCAGTGAGTCAGCTCTTCACATGAGGTGGCCAAAGTACTGGAGTTTCAGCTTTAGCATCATTCCCTCCAAAGAAATCTCAGGGCTGATATCCTTCAGAATGGACTAGTTGGATCTCCTTGCAGTCCAAGGGACTCTCAAAGAGGCTTCTCCAACACCACAGTTCAAAAGCATCAATTCTTCAGCTTTCAGCCTTCTTTACAGTCTAACTCTGCATACATGACCACTGGAAAAACCATAGCCTTGACTAGACAGACCTTAGTCGGCAAAGTAATGTTTCTGCTTTTGAATATGTTATCTAGGTTAGTCATAACTTTTCTTCCAAGGAATACGCACCTTTTAATTTCATGGCTGCAGTCACCATCTGCAGTGATTTTGGAGCCCCCAAAAATAAAGTCTGACACTGTTTCCACTGTTTCTCCATCTATTTCCCACGGAGTGATGGGACCAAATGCCACGATCTTCGTTTTCTGAATGTTGAGCTTTAAGCCAACTTTTACACTCTCTTATTTTACTTTCATCAAGAGGCTTTTTAGTTCCTCTTTTGCTAGTTTATCTGAAAGAAAACAAAAAAGGAACCCAAAGGTTCTGCAATACACCTACACACTTCATAAAAATGGTTTCTAAACCATGAGTCTCAGACCAGTTCACAGCTCCAATTTCAGTACTATCAGCTATCATCATTTAGTTTCCAAGAAATTGCAAGACATTGAAAGAGGGTATTGGTATACTAAAAGACTGAGTACCAACACCCTAAAATAAATATCTGCTGAATAAATGAATAAAAAGTTACTCATATGGCTTATTTTTAATGATGATAGAAATTAACAGCTATACATTATTGAAAAATCATCTTCTATAGATCAGGCCCTTGCTGGCACTTTCATACACTGTTGCTATTTAGTCACTAAGTCATGTCTGACTCTTTGCAATCTCATGGACTGCAGCCTACCAGGCTCTTGTGTCTATGGGATCACCCTGCCAAGGATACCTCAGTGGGCTTCCATTTTCTTCTCCAGGGGATCCTCCTGACCCAAGGATGAAACCCACGTCTCCTGCTTGGCAGGCAGATTGTTTACCACTATGCCACCTGGGAAGCCCTTTCATGTATTATTATATCTAATTCTCATAATAACCTTGAAAGGTAAATATTATCCTCATTTTGCACCAAGAAAATTGAGGTTCAGAGAAACAAAATAACTGTTTAAAAGTCCACAGCCAATAAATGAGGGAAATGCAATTAAAGCAAAAAAATTAGATAAAATTAAAGCTATGTACTCTATTACCTTCAAGATGAATGGATCCCACACATCTTTCAAAGAATTTTTTACTTTATCCTACTCATTCCCATTTTCATCACTCTTGTTAATAAATTTCTCAAACGAAAAGTACAGATATGTTGTCTAAATGACTTTAACCTCTTCAAACTTGGAATAAAGTTAGCAGAAGAAAATCTGTGTTCAGAATTTTATCATATCCAAAGGCCTACCTTAATCCTCATTTTTCATTAACCTGTCTATAAAGCATGTCACTGCTGATAGCCCATTTACCCTTCAGACCCTTAATTCCTATGACAACTTATTTTCCAAGATTTCCTCTGTCTCTATTTTTCTGTGTTACATACGTTCCACTAGTGATTTAATTCTTTAACTACTATCTCAACTATAATGTCTTATCTTTTGATATAATTTTTCAAATTCCAGCTAGCAGTTATCTCTACGTATAGATATTTCACAAATGAAATCAGCATGAATTTACCACCTCCTAAAGTAACTAGTCTCTATCACTTTCCTTACGTTTAAACCATTGTATTAAATTCTTCCCTCCTTCAACCTATATATCTGGCTAGCCATCCAACTTCTGTTATTTAAAGCATAAATATTAAACCACCTACATAAATCACTGTGCTAAGCAGAAGAAAAGTGATACATTTAAAAATGTCTAATAGGAACTTCCCTAGCAGTTCAGTGGTTAAGACTCTGTATTCCCAAGGCAGGGGGCACAGGTTTGATCCCTGAATGGGGAACTAAGGTCCTGCATGCCGAATGGCACAGCCAAAACAAAAGTTTAATAGTATTATTTTATCTTTACCAATAATATTTTTATTTAATTTCAAATACTAATGAGAAAAAAGATCTAACTACTAAAATACTGTGTATGTTGGCAATTAAGCAACTTGGAAGGGGGATGATACTTTAGTAGGATATTCTGTGTTTAACAAGGCAAGTTCACAAAAAACACAATTATTATTGTTGATTACTGATTTCACGTTGTTTAAGTTTTTTAAACATAAAGTTGGTTAAACAATGGTCTCATAAATTTTCCTAACATAAAACCCATCATATTAAATAACACTGTCTCTAAACTAGAAGAAAGGTCAAGAAGGAATGCCAAAATTCTGCACTTGATAGTAATTTCCTTCCCTAAAACTTTCTCTCTAATACATTATGCTTACAAATCAATTCAGAAATTTTAACAAGGCTTACAACAAAATTGCAAAAGAAAAAGGAAAAAGTGATCAATTTTCTTCCCAGTTTTTCACCTCTACCAAAAACCAAAGAATCTTTCAAAAATGTATAATCTTTTTTTCTTTCACCAATAACCATCAGCAAGTAGTAACAAACTTTATGTTCTATGAAATACTCAGTTCAGTTCGGTTCAGTCACTCAGTCATGTCCAACTCTTTTCAACCCCATGAACCGCAGCACGCCAGGCCTCCCTGTCCATCACCAACTTCTGGAGTCCACCCAAACTCATGTCCATTGAGTCGGTGATGCCATACTCAGTCATGTCCAACTCTTTTCAACCCCATGAACCGCAGCACGCCAGGCCTCCCTGTCCATCACCAACTTCTGGAGTCCACCCAAACTCATGTCCATTGAGTCGGTGATGCCATCTAACCATCTCACCGTCTGTCATCCCCTTCTGCCTTCAATCTTTCCCAGCATCAGGGTCTTTTCAAATGAGTCAGTTCTTTGCATCAGGCAACAAAAGTACTGGAGTTTCAGCTTCAACATCAGCCCTTCCAATGAACACCCACGGCTGATCTCCTTTAGGATGGACTGGTTGGATCTCCTCGCAGTCCAAGGGACTCTCAAAGAGTCTTCTCCAACACCAGAGTTCAAAAGCATCAATTCTTCGGCTCTCAGCTTTCTTTATAGTCCAACATCCATACATGACCACTGGAAAAACCATAGCCGTGACTAGACAGACCTTTGTTGGCAAAGTAATGTTGCTGCTTTTGAATATGCTATCTAGGTTGGTCATAACTTCTCTTCCAAGGAGTAAGCATCTTTTAATTTCATGGCTGCAATCACCATCTGCAGTGATTTTGGAGCCCAGAAAAATAAAGTCAGCCAGTTTCCCCATCTATTTGCCATGAAGTGATGGGACCAGATGCCATGATCTTCGTTTTCTGAATGTTGAGCTTTAAGCCAACTTTTTCACTCTCCTCTTTCACTTTCATCAAGAGGCTCTTTAGTTTCTCTTCACTTTCTGCCATAAGGGTGGTGTCATCTGCATATCTGAGATTATTGATATTTCTCTTGGCAATCTTGATTCTAGCTTGTGCTTCATCCAGCCCAGTGTTTCTCATGATGTTAAATAAGCAAGGTGACAATATACAGCCTTGATGTACTCCTTTTCCTATTTGGAACCAGTCTGTTGTTCCATGTCAGGTTCTAACTGTTGCTTCCTGACCTGCATACAGATTTCTCAAGAGGCAGGTCAGGTGGTCTGATACTCCCTAGCCTTTTTTAAAAATGTAAAACTCTTTCAACTTCCATTTGTACAATAATTGAATAAACAGTCTAAGCTGTCTTTTCCTAGTTACAGTTTCACTGACCCTTTCCCTCAACTGTGTCAATGGTAAACGAATCAAGATGCTGCTCACCTGTTAGACTTAAACCACTAAGTATAGATATGTAATAATGGCTAATACTTACTATGTGTAGTAACTATTATTAAACCTCCTGTCCTGTTTTCCAATTATTGATTCATTTCATTTCATATGATCCTTCAAAAGTAAAACGTATTATCATTTCAGTTTAAGCATAGAGAATTGTGGCACAGAAAGGCTACATGACTTGCCCAACACGGTTATTACAATTACAGTTAAATTACAATTACAATAACAGGGTTATTACAATTTCAATTTCGGTGATCTTTAAATCAATTCACTTTCTAATTTCTGAATCTATCAAGAACTGAATTTTTGAAAATCCATGATACTAAGCAAACAAATCCTAGACAAAAAAAATCTTGCAATCCTCTCTAGCAAATAACTAATGGCAGCATAATTTGAAATACTAATATTTCAAGTAAGCTTATTCTACTCAAAAAGAATGTTTGTACTATGTGATTAGAGGTGGTGACTCACCTGCTTACCAACACTTTTGTTACCTGCTATTATACAAATATTTGAAAAATAGGAGAAAGACTATCATCTCAATTTTGTCATCAATGATCACATTTCACTGAATAAACAAAACCAAAAGAATAAGACCAACTTCTCCTAATTGATACCAAAGTAACTCATGTCCAGAGCTCTAGTCACACTCTGTAGGGGATCAACATGAGCTTTTCCTGTTTCCTCCACTGACTGCCTTCAATGATGCTCTCCTAAATCTCTCTTTCTTATCCCTTAATGACATCTCAGGCAGATCCCCACAGTCTTTCAGTTACATTCTACTTTGTTGTTGTTTTTAAGTTTCTAAATATGCCAGACACTACCAGATGCTGGATGCTAACATGTATCTACGACTTTGCCTGACACACAGCCGGCTTTCAGTAAATATTATATATTATTACTATCACTATTTCATCAAATCTAAGATCCCATTAGTAGTAATATACACCATTACTTTATGTGCTTCTAAGAATGAAAAAAAGTCTGCAAATTAATCTGTGACAATTAATTACGAGACATATCTTGATTTTAGATGTTAGAGTGTGGGAAAACTGATCAAATGCGGTAGTAAATTCAAGCTCTCGCTGTTTTTGTCTATGCTATTTGGTTTTCCTGTCTTTGGTCTTGGTGTCCCCACTGCATCTCCAGGATCTAAATACATTCTCCCTTTGCATTGATCCCTCTTCCTAAGTCTCTTTAAAATCCTTAGTGGTTCACAACCAGGAAACATTTAAAGTCCTCAACATGGTATTCAAAGCTCAGTACAAATCACACTATCAGCCCTCCAACGTAACTACTAAACCAGATTTCACTAATATGCTTGCGTACTTCCACCAATCTGTGCCTTCGTTCAATATTACTCAATCTGCCTAGAATGCCGTCAGTGTCCTGTCCCCTCTTCACCATGGCAACAAACCCTACTGAATCTCTAGTACTTCTGTGAAAGCTTTCAAGATAAATACCTTTGATTCTCCAGAGTAAATCAATCAGCCTCTGTGACATAATCACAATATACTATAATTAGAAGACTAACCAAGTTATAAGCTCCTTTAGGACAGGCGCATACCTATTTTTACATCACTAGCCCCTTGCGAGATCCTGACCATGTATCCTCATGTTAAGAATCCAGGCCGTAAAATAAGACAAACCTGTGTTTGAACTCTGGTTTTGCCATTCACCAGCTATGTGACCTTGAGCAATCTACTCAATCTAAGATTCAGTGACTTCTTAAAACAGGATAACAAAATCTACCTTAGAGGGTACGGATTAAAAATAAAACACCCAACACAACAGAAACTCAATGAACATTAGCTGTTGTCATTATCATTGTGGTCACTTTATTATTTTTTCAAAAAAGGAAGGGGACATCATGAATAGTTAATAGATTAATATTGTATATTCTAATCTTCTCTAGTCAGATATGCCCTGACTTCAGCTTGGCAGTATGTTATAAGAGACAGAGGGCAGAGAGGGAGGTGCTGTTCATGTAGAGGTAACATGTAACCTGTGTCAACACTCAGGCATGCTACAGAGAAACACTCAAATGAGTCTTCAACTTTCCTGAGTCCTCCTCTCATCTCTACCTAACTCCTCAAGCCTTAACCATAATTCCTCAGTCCTACCTCCTCACCTAAAATAGGTTTCCACCTAAACAGGGCAATGATTGTAATTGAGTAAAAGTATTTTTAAATGTGAGCCTCTTATTTATCTAGTCTTTTAACTGACATATACACAAATGATTTGAGGTTGTTAATATGAACTAAAGGATCAGATTCACATAAATGTATTAATGCTAAGTAAGTAATAATTAACAAGGACATTTAAATTCATATGGTCTCTTACGAAGAAAATGAATTTTTAAAATTAAAAGTAAAGAAATGTTTATATAGCAGTGATAAGCCTCAGTAAGGTATACCAGTGAGCAAGAGGTCAGTATTTTAATTCCAGGCTCTGCTATCAGCTAGTTGTGAGACTGACCATACATATATCTTGGCCCTTCTGCCCTCAATTTATTTATCCGTGAAACAGAGGACTTGAGAAGGTCTTTTTCAACTCTAAAACCAATTCTAGTATTTAAAATTTAAATTTTCATTAGAAAACTGAGACAAACTACAATTAGCCACTAAAAAAGCTATTCAGACATACTTAGGAGCGCACATGTAGATGTCAACCCAAATGAAAAATAAAAGAATATGCAGGCACAGTCTATAACCAAAATGAATACAAGTTACAAGTAACCAAGGAGAACTAATTCATTTCAAAACCATATGACTGCTCCCACCTGAATTTCTTACTGTATATAAAAAGGACAATTTATTAATATAAGTATCACAGGTAAAAGGAATAATATCTAAAATCAATAGAGACGTTTTCCAAAAACCTGAACTGAACAAGCCCAGAGGGACAAAATTTGAGGCTCAGTTTTCCTCACAAAGATACTGCTAACCCAGCCTTAACTAACACCACGGAACCTAAGCAGTCTGGCTTCAATTTGTTCTCTCCATGCACTACTGTCACACAAGTACAGGATGCAAAACGGTTAAACAATAAAATGAACCAGAGTGATTGCATTAACTCTGCCACTAACCAAGCTACATGTCCTTGATTCACAAACTCTCTGGACTTCATTTCCCACTCAAGTAAAAAAGGGAACTGGACTAAATAATCTCTGAAATTCCTTACAGGTCTGACGTTCCAAGACTATGGAATGCTTTAAAAGCAAAAGGCGACAACTGTGGCACAGCAACAGCTATGCTCACTCTTCTTTATCTTCCTCCTTTTACATTTATCACTGTATCTCATCATCTTTTTCCTATGGCTCATCTTTATAAGTTCCTCTGTTTAACAGCTGCCTACCTCATAAGACTTACACTGATAATTTTGAGAAAAAAATAAATTAATAGAGGTGAACTCTAACCTCCAGACCACACTCTACTACCTCCAAACCATGTAGAACTAAGACCTAGGACTAAAAATAGAGCAGCCATTACTTCAGCAGGTGCTAGAGACTGTGCCTAAACATATGTATGCATAAATGGATGGAGTTATTTATTTTTCATAAACCAGCAGGATGTAGGAATTAAGAGCAGGGGCTCTTTCAATCTCATATCTGCTAACCACAATTAGCAGTTTCAACATAATCAGTTACTGAATGGCTCTAAGACTCAGGTTCCCGGTCTACAAACAGAGCGAACATAAAAACCTACCTACACAGCTTTCTGTAAAGAGACGCTTTTAAAGTAATGCCATAGTGACTGACAAAGTAAGCACTCAGAAAATAACAGCTGTTGTTAACCGCCCCTGTTAGCACCACTGCTATTTACAATTTCCATATAAAAGCAAGAGCTCCCAAGTATGGCAGATTTTATTTCAAATTCTGGCTCTACTACTTGGTAAGTGTATGGCCATGAACAAATTGGTCAGTCTCTCTAAGCCTAAGTTTCCTCATCAGTAAAATGAAGATAATAAATCATCTATCTACAGTTCAGTTGCTCAGTCATGTCCGACTCTGCGACCCCATGAACTGCAGCACACCAGGCCTCCCTGTTTATCACCAACTCAAACTCATTTCCATTGAATCGGTGATGCCATCCAACCATCTCATCCTCTGTCACCCCCTTCACCTACCTTCAATCTTTCCCAGCATCGGGGTCTTTTCAAATAAGTCAGTTCTTGGCATCAGGTGGCCAAAGTATTGGAGTTTCAGCTTCAGCATCAATCCTTCCAATGAATATTCAGGACGGATTTTCTTTAGGATGGACTAATTGGATCTCCTTGCAGTCCAAGGGACTCTCAAGAGTCTTCTCCAACATCACAGTTCAAAAGTATCACTTCTTTGGTGCTCAGCTTTCTCTATAGTCTAACTCTCACATCCATACACTACTACTGGAAAAACCATAGCCTTGACTAGACAGACCTTTGTTGGCAAAGCAATGTCTCTGCTTTTTAATATGCTGTCTAGGTTGAGCATAACTTTTCTTCCAAGGAGTAAGGGTCTTTTAATTTCATGGCTGCAGTCACCATCTGCAGTGATTCTGGAGCCCAGAAAAATATCTTATCTTAGCCAACAGGAATTTGTTGTATGGCTCAGGAAACTCAAACAGAGGCTCTGTATTGACCCAGAGGGGTGGGATAGGGAGGGAGATGGGAGACAGGTTCAAAAAGGAGGGGATATATGTATACCTACGGCTGATTCATGTTGAGGTCTGACAGAAAACAACAAAATTCTGTAAAGCAAAAAATAAGTTAAAAAGAAAAAAAAAAACTATCTCACAAAACTATTGTGAACATTGGATGAGGTAACAAAGCTGCTGACACCTTGTTCCTAACTGGTCAATAAATGCTAATTCCTTTCTCCTTAATGACAAAAAGAGCACATTTCTGCTAATTCAATTCAAGGAACAGAGATTAGAAGTGAGAATCCCAGAGAAGAAAACTCTCTTTTCTCTATCATTCTGTGCAGGGGGATATACCAGACAATTCTCACTCATGGGATTCTCTTTTATCTTCTTATGTGCTTCCTAAGACTAGAGAGCTTTTTCTCAGGCCATCTCCAAATGTTCTGAAAGGAGTTGTGTGTTCAAAGGCAGCAACTCTTAGAAACTCTCTCAGGGAACCCAGAAGATCAAAACTGTTTTCATAATAATACTGAAATGGAGCAGGACCCTACGATTTTTTGCCCTCCCCCGACCCCCCGCACTGTCCTCAACCTGCCTTTTATCTGTGGAAAAACTTTAGTCAAAGATTAAGTTTGATCAGAGAAGTGAGAAAATGCCGGGGAAGAATCCTCCTGCAATGCAGGAGACCTGGGTTCAATCGCTGGGTTGGGAAGATCTCCTAGACAAGGAATGGCTACCCACTCCAGTATTCTGGCCTGGAGAATTCCATGGACTATATAGTCCATGGGGTCACAGAGTCGGACACGACTGAGCCACTTTCACTTTCATTGAATCCATGTTAAATTTTGAGGTTTCCCAAGTGGATCTAGTGGTAAAGAACCTGCCTGCCATTGTAGGAGGCATAAGAAGACACATTGATCCCTGTGTCGGGACGATCCCTTGGAGGAGGGCACAGCAACCCATTCCAGTATACTTGCCTGGAGAATCCCCATGGACACAGGAGCCTGGTAGGCTACAGTCCACAGAGTTGCAAAGAGTTGGACATGACTGAAGCAATTTAGCAAGCAGCTTTATTTTAGATAAGGAAACAGCAACCCACTCCAGTATTCATGCCTGGAGAATCCCATGGACAGAGGACCCTAGCAGGCTACAGTCTATGGGGTCGCAAGAGTTGGACATGACTGAGAGACTAAACCATCACCACCGGTCATTATAAAGTATAGTCAAAGACCTTTAGTCCCTTCTCAAGGTATATGGAACAGTCTGAGCCATCCCCTGTGAGCTGTCTTACAGATACTAAAACTCCTACCACGTAGGAAAAGTTAACTGCATGATGACCAGACTGTAGCCATGACATAAGCTGCCAAAATTCTGAGAACTGGCCTCAAGGAAATGGGAACAAACCGACCATGGGACTGCAGATTATCTGTACTTAAAATGTATGAAATGACGCTGTTCAGACCACCGATAATCAATATCAAGATGACTGTCAGAGCAGACTGTGCTGTTTCTGCCTGTAGCTCCCTCCCTAAGCCAACAAAAACTCTTGTCCATTGATACAAGAAGTGGGGCAGGTGTTGGTCTTTGGATAAGGATGTCATCTCCCCACTCCTCCCACTCCACCCCACCCTCACTGCTGTTGCTGACATTCAAAATAAAGCAAACTTTTCTTTCCACCAACCTGGCCTCTTTATTGGTTTTTGAGCAGTGAGCAGCAGGACCCCATTATCCATTACAATACTACAACATCATGCACTTTTTTCACTCTTCTTTCAGGAGTACATACAGTGGAAGTTCCCAAAGGCCACATGAAATGTGATGTCACGTCCCTGAAGGCTAGGAGAAGGTGTGCTTGTATACTCTGTGTTTCACACATCTCTCAGTTTTAATTTCAAATACAGAGTATTATCAATAGATATTGGAATATTTTTAACAATTTTTAAGAGTTTCAAATGGTACCAAGACCAAAACGTTAAAGAATTACTTCTCTAAGGTATAGAAAAAGCTCACAAAGCGCATGGATTACTCTGTGAATTACAACTCTACCAATTTAGTCTAAATAAGTAATTCACACAATAATCTAAAAGCTTCTCATTTTCCTGTATGATGTTTCAGGCCTTCAATCTTCAAAAAAATGATGTGTTCACTAATTATCTGTGAATATTCAGTAACAGAACTGGTTCTAAGGACTCACATCTCCTTGTTTATGGTCTACAGTCTTTCTAAATTCTGCAGGTCATCTTCAGTAAGAGATGACTATATTTTCTTAATCATCACACTGTCCCTCTCATTACACATAATATGAAAGTTGCAAGTTATGCTTACAGCAAGTTAATTAAACTTTCCTGTGATCTATAATAAATAACTTTTTAAGGCTTTTCTGATACCACAGATACCACACCTGCCTAGTGATAGGAAGAAACAGGTAAACAAATTTCCTTCTATAAACAATTAAATTTAAAGGTGTGTAACATATAAAAAGTTTGAAAAGCCACGGAGAATTCTTCCATATTATTTACATAGTGATCCAAATTTACAACCATGTTCCAAGTCCCCAATCTACAATCTTCCTTTTCTACATCATTTTAAGTTTTGAAAGCACTATGTTGGAATATGTGTTTGAAATATGACTGAAATATAAAACCAAACACATACACACAAAAAATTGGTTTTTGATTTTTTTCTATTTTTAAGATAAAAGAGATAGAACTTAATGACAAATCTATCAGCCTATAGCACATAATAAAGCCCTTATAAATATGTGTTGAATGAATAAATAATTTTTTTAGGCATTTGCTCATGAGTATTGTCTACTTGACTTCTTTTAGCATTTACTAGGTAAGGGGAAGACCTGAAAACAAAAATACAACCAGGCAAGACCCCTAGTGAATTTTGACAATCTCCCAAAGGCCAATTAAATAAAAACCAAGCAACCCACAAACTACCTCCAGTTAAGCTGTACAACTTGAGGAAAATCTTCCAAACTTTTTTTGTTACATTACTATTTTTAAAAAGTTTACCATGCACCTCCAATATATGTACATTTATTTATAAATTATCTCCTTCTACAACTGTGTACATTATAAAACATAGAATTTTTAAATGGAAATTTTAAAAGATGAGACAATAATAAACTAAACTTTCACTTGTGAATAATACAAAAATATTTTTAATCTCTCTTAAGAAATTATCGATAACAATACTTTTAAAGAATATAGCAGAAAAGTTTCACTGCTTTTTAAAATCCTAGTTTTTAGTATTTCAAAGGCCTAATTCAAACTTCAAGATTCAGTTAATTTTGAAACTTGATGATAATGGCTACAAGCTGGAAAACTGACCTTCCAATGCAGAATACTCTAATACATAACATATATTTATGGTGAAGTTCACTATGGATGACAGCGGATGTTAAAATCTTAATTTGAAGAATGATTTTCATTATTTTGAAACTTTCTGGCACGCTTGTTAGGTCTATTAAAGTAGCATTGTTTTTCCTGTAGTTTGGCTGACAAAAGCTGGTACTAGAAGTAGAACTGTGGCTCTGCCATTTTCCTGTTGTTCATGTGTACTTGCATTACTGGTTTCTTTACAGGAGTCTTTTAAATTTACATCCATTTTATATGGGTTAGTTTAGTCAAAATTAGGTAATATCCATAAATTCATCTAACTATATGCAACTATAAATTGAACTGCTATTTTCTGAAAGTGAACAAACAAGTGAGAAAACTATTAACGATTCTTGACTCTCCTTCAGACTACCTCCTAAAATGAGGTCATCTCATCAACGTATTTATTCAATGTTAGTAAAATTTCATTTCTTCTTGTCTTACACATAAAAATGAACATAAGTAACACTTCTAAAACTACCTTCTCTTCCTTCATGGGAGTGTTGGGTACTCTCCTTTGGGGCTATGATGCAAATACACTTGAAACCCCTAGCCAGCACAACTTTTTATCAGTCTCTCAATGGTTTTCAGGTTAGGACTGAATTTGAAGCCAGGAATGATTTTCCATGGTCACCTCAGGTTAAGTAAGGTTCTATGTTCTTATGACATCGGCCTTCACCCAAAAGCTGATCCAAAATCAACCGTCAGGGATGGATAGACAAGTATAATCTTTCCAGGACACTCACCCTAACATACTCTATTAAACAATGAAAATAATAGTAATAGCTTCCTATCTTATACAACAATTCACTCACTTAAGAAACATTTGTAAATCCAGGCATCTTATTGCTATACTCATTTAGAAACGTTATTTTAAATATACTATACTGTACTTTCATTTGCAGAAGTGCCTGAAAGGAAAAGTGTGGCTTGTGCCCCATCGGGTGGCCAAACTGGAAATTTCAAACAAGTTCCAGCAAGGCAAGTTAATCCTAACTAATCAACATAATTCCTTTGGGAAATTGAAGCCTGCAACACAAATGTTCTCATGGGAGAGTTCTATAAATGAAAATCACAATAATGTTATGGTGTTTCCTTACACTTGAAAAAAGGGATATAGAGATTATGCAGAATCCTTTCCAAATCTTGCAACAAAAAATTAAAACTATTACCATCACTTTTTATTTGAGTTCAATAAAAGCTTCACTGGGTCAGTTTTCCATTCACAGATTAGGATAATCATCAAATTTTTTTGAAAAGAGATTATTAAATTAAAAGAATGTTTTTAACAGTAATGCTTTAAGTTCTATCATCTTCATATATCAAGCATAATGAAGCCATAAAAATGTACAGAAATTTGGAGCTATATGGGTCCTTAGAAAATAGAGGGTTGTAAGCCTAGAAATCAAGTCCAGTTCTCTCACTTTACAAATGAAGAACCTAAAGCCCAGAAGAGGAAGTGATTTCATCAGGGTCACACAGTCAGGGTGACCTGACTCTCAATGCTTACACCTCTGTGCTCAAGAGACTATATACGGTACTGGACATGTAATTTAACCTTTCTGGATCTTAATTTCTTCGTCTAAAAAAACCAAGAAGACAGATAACCCGTCAATTCCCTTTTAACTCTAAAATCCTGAAATTTAGATACCTCATTTTAGTACCTTACAAAACTACAGTATACACGGACAAAACCATTCCTGGTTCCTGAGGACCCTAGGGAAGAAAACACAAGTCAGCAGCCAAAGGCACCACATATATTTGCTTCTTTTGCTAATATTCTGTAAAATATTAACACGGTCATACTAGTCTGGTGGAAACTGGTCTAAATTAATTTTGATTAAACAATTACAGAGTCTAAAGTATGCAATCACTGATTCTAAATTTTAAAAAGTGCACTTGAAAAGATTTATTGATGTTCTGCATTATGTGCCAAGATTTACACTCAAATAGATTACTGGAAACAGGGATAGCCTCTTTCCATTTGTGTTTATTCTTTGTAAAAACTATTCACAGATGAATGAAATCAATTTTCTTTGTATGATTTCTCCATGTTGCTCTATTCTTTTATGCTTTATTATTCCACCTATTGAGTCTATGAACTCTACAATTCATTTTTAAATTAGAAACTGATCATTTTCAGGATATTGATGGATCACTAACACTAATTTTAACAGTCTAAAAAATGAAAGCCATTAAAAGTTAAATCAAAACCCTATGAACTACAATGGACCTTAAAAAGCTCTAACCCTATATTCTTACTTTATGAAAGAGGACAGAAGCCTGGAAAGGCAAAAAGTCCCCATGGCTTCATGACAAACATATACAAGAATCAGCACTTACTGTATGACTGTGTGTACACAATAGTACATATAATCAGAGGTAAAACAACATTTTCAGCTTCTGTCTAATGCTCTGATGTTTCAAGTAAAATTTAATGCAGCAAAATGATGTGAAAACCAAAATAGTTGAACAGTTCTTAACAGTTCACAGCAGTAGAAAGCAGCCTACACTAGAAATCATGGGTAATATACCAAAATTTCATCACCAGTACTTGAAAAACAAACCCAAGTCTGTTCTACGAACAGTGCTTCAAGAGCATCATTTTCACATGTGAGAAACTACATTTTACTGCCATATGAAAAGGTTCTTCTCTCGAGCAAATGCTGATATCTTTCACGATATTCTTTTTTCCCCAAAGTTTCTAAGCTGCCAAATTCCTCTAAAGATTCTTATTTATCCCTCTTTATTTTTAAAGGAACAACACCAGCTCTTGAGAAACAATATACAACACACAGATCCCAACCCTATAAAAAATGACTCCAATTCAAAAAGAAAAGTGCTCTTTATTAATTTTCCCTACCAAATAAAGAGCTTAAAAAGATCCAAGTCACAATGTAAGGGCTCTCTGTAGAATAAAATTTCAATAATCTACAATTAATGGATTTTTTACAAAATAATTTTTAATTGGCCCAGGAAAAAATAACACAGTCATACGTATGAAATGTGTTCCTCTCTGACTAACTTAAAGTAAACCATCTAGGACTAGTTAGCATCCAAATGCAAGTATGTGAATTGAGTACCGGAATGACTCCAGCCACAAAGCTGGTATTATAAATCAAGAGGTAATTGCACCTTTAAGTCTTACGCTTCTCCTTCTAGCCCTAAAAATTGTATTCCAAATTAATACAATTCTATGAAACAGTTAAGAGCTGTAATACTTAAAATGAATCACAGCATACAACCAGTTACTATTACTTCTCCCCATATGAAGCATTCCATACTATATAGGATGTTACTTCAGGATGCCCTGTTCTATGAAGAACTGGCAGTGGTGCTGAAAATTACTACTAGAAAGATGAAAGACCAATATACCCTCCTTTCAATAAAAACCATCATCTGGACTCTAGCCAAGGTTTTAAAACTGACCAAATGTTATTAGAAGCAATAAATCAAGAGCTCTTACAGGCTGAAAAGCTTGTCCCTTATTTCACTCTTACAAAACGTAGTCACAAAACACTATAAGAAAATTAAATGAAAGACAGCATCAACAACTCTAGGCCTTTCATTTCTGGCCAATAATGAAATACTGTATGTTACCAAGTGAATTTATTTTTCAATCTTCAAGGTTCTGTTTAACCTACTTATGTCTCTTTCCTTGTCTTCAATTCTTACAACTGTTACATGAATAAATAAACTTCTGCGATCGCCTAAACATCCTTTCAATGAACTTAAAATAGAAATGAAAAAGAGAACCAAAATATCTTAACTCATAAAATCTAGCTAGCATATTTGTGTTCGTATTGATTTTATACTCTTTGTTCCTGCACACAACACAGATGTGAATTACCGGAGGTTACAGATCAAGTCTCTCTATCCAGGAGCTGAACTGCCAGCCACGAGAATAACCTATTGCAAAGCTTAAAACCCTTCAGGTATCTTGGCTTCTGAATACATAAATGGGCTCATTATCTTTACTTTTCCTTTCATTAACGTAAGGTTCCTTATCATTATCTATTAAATACCGCCCAGGAGCTGTTATCACAGAAATTAAAGGTGAGGAGGGCCATGATTTCTGTAATACACAGGAATGTTTTAAAAGTACACTGTTTACAAGACAGTACTTTTCTCCCTAGCTAACAAAAATTTTAGGAAAGAAAATCTGAAAATGTTAATTCTCTTCTCTTTCTTTCTTCCTCTTCCCTTCACTCCATTCCAAAACCGAAGAGCCAAAACCAAAGATATGATTACTTTATATACTTCATGAAATCAGTGAAAACACGAGTCACCGTCTTATTATCAAAACAAAACAGTTGATTACGAGGTTTGCCTACTGTAACCATCGCACGTGTGATACACATTTAAATCAAGTTTCGACCCTATTACAAAGCCTTTGTCAACAGTGGGCAAGTGGGGGAAAGCTGAAGGGCTCTGTGAATTGAAGGAAATCACCAGAGGGGCTAATCTAGGAAGAAGATTCCTCGGGCAGAGGTGAGCCGAAAGAAACAAGACCTAACCTTGGAGAGGGGGCGCTCGCCCAGGGTGGGGACCAGAGGTCAGGGTGAGCGGGAAGAGGAGGAGATTAGCGCGGAACCGCTGTGCCCCGGGCTACCCTCACACCCCGGCTCCGCTACCTGCGGCTCGCCCTCCCACCACCATTCCTCAGCCCCAGCCGGCTGTGCAGTCCCTCCCGGCCCGCAGCCCGCATATCCGTTACCCCGGCTGCAACGGGGCTGCGGGGGAGGGGAAGGTCAGCGGGGCCCAGAGGGGGCCGGCCGCGGCTGGGATGCCGCAGTGGCTCCCCGTTGCACCGGGTCAAAGTCCGCCCGGGCACGGGGGAAGCAGCAAGAGCGGAAGGCGGCCGTGGAGGTCGGGACTTGCGAGATGGTGGCCCCTCCAAGTCCTCCCACTCCCCGGCCGCCGCCGGTACCTCATACTGGATATACTGCTTCCTCCACTCTGGAGTGATGTGCGCGGAGAGGTGCTCGGCGAACTTCATCCTGCCGTCTCCCCTTCACTCCTTCTCGGGTCCAGTAGTTACAGGCGGCGGCGGCGGCGGCAACAGTGACTCCGACTCCTCCCCACACGGGCCCCGGCGCGGCGCGGCGCTGCGCTTCTCTCCTCCTCCGCCGCCGCCGAGGTCTCCTCAGAGCCGCCCTCCCGCCATCTTCCTCCTCCTCTCCATAGCCCCGCCCCGCCCCGCCCTCTATACGTCATCGCCATGGTAACCGCCTACGCGCCCCGACGAAAAGGGCGGAGTAAGGGGCAGGACTTGGGTATATTCCTTAAGGCTCCGCCCCTTCTGGGCCGGACGTGCTGAAGGCACCTCCCCTGACCTCTTCCGTCTGGCTCCTGTTGTCCTTACAGCTGCTCGCTACCGCCTGCCTGGGAAGCAATAGTGTTGTTATTGCAATTAATAATACCGTAGCAGGATTAATCCACACAATACGTTTATATTTGCAAAGATTTGTGCAAACGTTTTTCCATTTTAATATTTATTCTTCATAAAACCTTGAAAGATGTATCGACATTAATCCAAATTGAGTAACTAGAACAGACTAAATACTTAAGGGCCAAATGTATTTCAAGGAACCCTATTTTACATGCTCTCGGTGCTCAATAAATGCTTATTGAATTTAATTAAAGACGTCAGTGCCAAAAATTACATGCTGCTTCTGAATTTCAATGTAATTATCTAGTCCAGGGGATACCAGAAAGGCCAACAACAACACATGGACCCAAACTAGAACTGGGATTACCACCTGGGCTTGTGACTAAGCTTCCTGGGAATTAGAAATGGTATTGAGAGGGAAGCCCATGTTGGAAACAAAGAGAATCCTCTAGAGATAAGGTTGGAATCCCACCCTCAGGAAGACCAGACATGAGTACAGTATGCAGAACAGATCACTCACACAGCTTGGCACCACTTTGAGTGTGAGAGTAACTGATCTGGAGGACCTATTTTGGACAGTAACCAAGGTCCTTCCATGACTGGAGGAGCCCTGTATATTAATAATAACTAACATTTGTTAGGTTCTCACTGTCTACAAATACTATTCTAAACACCTTACATGTACAGTACTTTATCCTGTAATTCTCACAATTTTTATGAGACCCAAAGACTAAGGGATTACAACGGTTAGGACCATATTCTAAGATATCAGCATCTACTATTGGCATATTTGTGTTCTCCTCCATGTATTTTTCCCCTTTCCCCTTCCTCTTAATTCATGCCAGTGCAGATTCTGCAGTTATTTCCTCAGGACAGGGATGATGCATGATGGAAAACAGTCATGGGCTATGGTCTTTATCGTACAGAAAGCCTCAACCTCTGGTGAAAGGTTAGATCACTCACACAGCTTGGCACTACTTTGAGCATGGGAGTGACTGACCTGGAGGACTTGATTTTGAACTATAACCAAGGTACTTCTGGTGAAAGGGTAATCAGGGTCAAAAAAAGGAAAATAGGAGAAGGAGTGAGGACTCCTCTCAGCTTAGCACTACACTCCTCTGCTCACCATAACAGTTCCCCTCTACTGAAGGGAAATGTTGCCAGGAGAAAAAGACAGACAAGAGAGGTCCATGCTCCCAGGAAGAAGGAACAACCACAGAGAAGAAATGGTTGCATGGTGTGGCTAGGAGGACAAAACCAGGAGCAGCTGCAGAAGAAATTGCTGAGCCTTTACCAGATATGGATTAGAATGGCTGACTCTTTGTTTAATTGAAGTATAGTTGATTTACAATGTTTCAGGTACATATCTAAGTGATTCAGATATATATACATTCTTCTTTTTCAGATTCTTTTACTTTAGAGGTTATTCAGTTCAGTTCAGTTCAGTTGCTCAGTCGTGTCTGACTCTTTGCAACCCTGTGGACCTCAGCACAACAGGGCCCCTGTCCATCACCAACTCCTGGAGTGTACCCAAACTCATGTCCATTGAGTCAGTGATGCCATCCAACTGTCTCATCCTTTGTCGTTCCCTTCTCCTGCCTTCAATCTTTCCCAGCATCAGGGTCTTTTCAAATAAGTCAGCTCTTCACATCAGGTGGCCAAAGTATTGGAGTTTCAGCTTCAGCATCAGTCCTTCCAATGAACACCCAGGACTGATCTCCTTTAGGATGAACTGGTTGGATCTCCTTGCAGTCCAAGGGACTCTCAAGCTGGAACAAAATTGTTAAGGAATAGATGATGACAGCATAGGCAGTGCAGAATCTTTGGGAAAGTCTGTGCAGTGACCAACTCTGGCTTGGGAAAGTGGTATAGCATGCCTTCCTGGTTTTGAACTCTGGCTCTAGGAATGAACAGATCTGAATTAAAACTCCAAATCTGACATTTGTAGTCTTTGTGACTTTGGGCCAAGCACATTAGTGCTTAATGCCTCAGTTTCCTCATCTCTCAAATGGGAATAATAACACTTCCTAACAGGTTGTTGTGAAGATTGAGATTCTGCATATAAAGCGCTTGGCATAAATAACTCACCTCTGATTGACAACTTAGTAACCGGCAGTCTCTCAAAAACCTGTTAATGGCGTGAACGATGAACTAACAAACTAGCGACCAATTCACTAATAAGCACCTATGTAGCATTTAAAGTCTTCCCAGGTGGTGCTAGTTAGTCGTAAAGAACCCGCCTGCCAATGCAGGAGACATAAGAGACATGGGTTCAACCCCTGGGTCAGGAAGATTCCCTGGAGAAGGGTATGGCAGCCCCACTACAGTATTCTTGCCTGGAAAATTCCATGGATAGAGGAGCCTGGCAGGCTACAGTCCATGGGGTACCAGAGTCGGACATGACTGGAGCAAGTTAGCACACATGCATGTACCATTTACTCTATGCCAGACACTGTTCTAACTGCTTAGCAAATACAAACTTATATAATCTTCACAAAGACCCCATGACATAGCTACTGTCAGTTAAGGACTTTGCTCAAAGTTATCCACCTAGTAAGTGGTACAGCTGGATTTGAACCCTGGCAATCCAGCTCTTGACCATCACATTACGCTGACTGTTGATGCAACAACCCAAGCCACTCATAGTGATGGACAGAAGGAGGTGGAGCAAGTGACTCTAACCCTAGTGACTGGCTAGACGCTGCTGCCTTGAACTGAGAAATGAAGTGAAGAGCAGATTTGAGGCGTTGTTGGATGTGTTAAGTGGTTAGAATCTATGAGACACATAGTACTTCCATTGAAAACACAGCTCTAGAGCTCTGGAAAAAGAAGATTGGGCTGAAGACTGGTGAGCCATTCACATTTAGGTGACTAAATCCTGGTAAGTCTGCCCAGGGAGAGAGCATATGCCAAAATGGAAAGGGCCCAAGGGATTAACTTGGTGTGAGCCTGATAAAGAACATGGGACAAAGAAAGAGGCTGGGGTGTGGCCAGAGTGGGTAACAAGACAATAAGGAGAGAGCAGTGTCCAGGAAGCCATAAAACAATGAAAGTTTCATAAAGGAAGCAGTGACCAACACTGTCAGATGTTACAGAGGGGTTAAGGAAAATAACTTCTAGGCTGTTGCGTTTAGCAATTGAAGACTCACTAGTGACCTCAGAGAAAGTGACTTCCGTAGCATGAAGGGCTGCAGGAGGCCAAGCAGTGAACAGTATTCCTAAATTGCCTTTATTCTGTGTGCATGGTGTAGATCAAGGGTGAGAATTTACCAGCGTACTCAGCAGTTTATCTAGAAATTCATAAGTGCTGAGTCTGAACACTTTATATTTATCACACATAATTCTAAGTTTGGGAACAGTTATACTTACCACAAACTAACTCTTCTAAAACTTAGAATTATGTGTGATAAATATAAAGTCAAACTGTTGCTTGAGCAAATGAGACTGGTGATCACGCTGAAAGGTAAAGAACTGACCTGCAGAGAGATCAAATCTTATGCAACACTTTCCACTGAAGCTGAATAATCTAGGATGTCCTGGCAGTAAAGATGAGTCAACCCACAGCATAGGAACACTGGTAAAGATGGTATTATAATATCCCAAGACAGGTATGATATTGGTTTGTATCAGGAGGTCAGCAGTGGAGATGATGAGAAGTGGTTGGAAATTGAATGTATTTTGAAGA
Organism: Madoqua kirkii; assembly: GCA_006408675.1. Taxonomy (NCBI): domain Eukaryota; kingdom Metazoa; phylum Chordata; class Mammalia; order Artiodactyla; family Bovidae; genus Madoqua; species Madoqua kirkii. The sequence goes on along the minus strand of SJYC01005466.1, from coordinate 18,116 downwards.
TAGAGTCAACAGGATTTACTGGTGGATTAGATTGTGAGCAAAAAAAAAAAAAGAAGCATCAAGGATGACTCCACGGTATTTTGCCTGAGTAATTAGAATGAGATTGGGGGAGATTGCAGAAGGAGCGGGTTTAGGGCGGAAAGTGAAACTCAAGAATTCAGTTTGGGGTGTGTTATGCCTGTCAGACATGCAGATGGAAGTGTGCAATGGGAAATTTATGGTTTGGAGGTCATCCGAGGGCCCTGGGTCAAGATATAAGTTTGTGAGTCAACAGAATATAAAAATATGTAAAGCGATTTGTGAGACTGCCCAGGAAATGAGTATAGATAGAAAAGAGAAGAGTTCTAAAGACAGATCCCTGGAGTACTCCAATGCTTACAGGTTGGGAAGACAAAGATTTGAAGTATAAAATAAAGCAAAGTCTTAAAATATGGCAAAGGATAACAATTTTGAAAGGATATTTTTCATTGACAGATGAGAAAACTGTGGTTTGGAAGGTATGGTAGACACTGGTAAGGTTTGGGAGTGACCTTCCTAGATGATGGAATTCCCCCATGCCTTAGGTCTTGATAGGAGGCAAGACCCCAGTGCCCAATAGGTATAAAGTGAGCCCAATAGGTATAAAGTGAGCAGATATCCCTACCCCAGCTCTGTGGGGGTATGAGGCCCAGATTTGGCCAGTCAGATGTTCCTGCCAGGAATTTCATCTCATGTGAAAGTACCAAAAGATGAAATGATAGAGCATATTCTCAGAGGCTAAAGCAGATTTCAAACTACAGCAGTGAAAATGGCAGTAAATGGCCAGAGCTGGACTGTCAAAGGCAGGGTCCTGATTGTTTCACTGGCATGACCTCTGTGCTGTTCTTGGCTATAAGCTTTTCTTGGCTTCTGCCTTTTTCTCAGAATTGTTTACAAGACTTCACATTGATACTGTGAGCAACCCAATGCCATCCAATAAAATCTATTTCTGTTTAAGTTAAATGGAGTCAGATTTTCCTGTTTATAACCGAGCACCCTAGATGAGTCATAGGGATTAAGAACTTTGCCTATAGCTATTGCCGAGGAGGTACTCAATAATCAGATACACATGAGTTTTATGGACAGGGCTTGGCTAATGGGCTCATGGATCAAATGGTCATAGTAGCAGGGATGGAGGATATGCAAGAATTCAAACATATTGCCTTTCCCTCACCAAGGCTGATTCTATCAACTGCTTAGAGAGACCAATGCTGAGTCCCTAATATAATTTGGTTAAGTCCTATATTTGGGGTGGGGATAGACCAGTCAAATACCTGCTTCAAGACTGACTACATTGACCTCTTTCCATCATGGGACTTGGGGAGAGAGGAAGTAATATATCCACACCAGAGTAAGTAATTACTCTAGATATGGATTTGTCTTCTCTGCCAGCTTGTTTTTCCTAGCAATATCATCTGTGAACATCTTAATTTACCATCACAGTGTCCCATTTAATATTGTTTCTATGAAAGAAGTGAGAGAAAGGAAAGATGTCTATAGATTTTACTGGTCTCTCCATGTACCCTATCACCTATAAGCACATACCCTTATAGAATTGTACTACAATCTATTGAAGACTCTGTTATGGTACCAACTAGGAGACACCACTCTGAGTAGTTGGAATCCTGTGCTGTCAAATGAGGTAATGCTCTAACCAGTAACCAATATATGTTGTTGCTTCTCTCAAGCAGACATGAGTTCAGAAGCCAAGAAATGGAATGTTAATATCACTTCTCTTCATTACATTTAGGGACCTAATCACAAAGTTTTTATATCAGTTTTACATAATGCTTGGGTTTCTTTTGAGCTTCCCTGGTGGCTCAGATGGTAAATAATCAGCCTGCTAATGCAGGAAACCCAGGTTTGATCCTTGGGTCGGTGAGATCCCCTGAAGAAGGGAATGACAACTCACTCCAGCATTCTTGCCTGGAGAACTCCATGGACAGAGAAGCCTGTCCGGGTACAGTGCATGGGGTCGCAAAGAGTCAGACATGACTGAACAACTAACCCTTTGGCTTTCTTTTGGTTTAGAAAGCTTAAAGCCCTGAGAAAAATTGCTTCCACCCAAAGACTCAACAATGATTCCATTAAAGGGGAAGCTAGGGTAGCCATTTGACCCATGCAGGCACTTCATGATGTTAAAAGATCAGGGCTTCCCATATCGCTGGAATGATTTTCAAGGAGAAACAAGAGTTTCCACTACAACTGAAATCAAGTGGATGGGTAAGAGTGGGCCTAAAACCAAGGGCAACCTTCAGGGTAACCCCTTGTGCTGCTCTGTCCAGTAATAAAAATTAATTGAAGAGGTATCGGCCCACTACTGGCAAAACTACATATGGTTCCGATTGCGCAGCATGAACATTTAAGTGACCCCAGTAGATAAAGTAGCATGACTAGTTGAGGTATTGGCTGAAGATTTTTTAAAAAGAGCATGAAAGGGAGTGGAAGAAACTTATAAATACCAGCTACAGGCTTGGGGCCAGATGGAGAAATAAGGTCTGTTCTAGCTCCCCTGTTTTCTTCCTGGCTTTTTGATGCATACAGTAACCAGTTTTCTCTGCTTACTCTTTCTTTTTCTCTAGTATTTAATGTGGCTGTGTTAGAGGTTAGAAGATATGAAAGTGGTATTGTGACCAAACTAGAAGAGGAATGAACATCCCCTTGGAGCCAGGAGTTCTTCCAGGACCTTCTTGATTTCTCAGACAGTAGCCCCCTTCTCCAGGCCTTTCAGTGACACTAGTTCCCCGTACTTGGTCCGTACTGGCTATCTATACTTAAGCCCTAACTGAAAAGCAAGACAAGCAAGACAACACTGAAAAGAATGGGGAAAAAAAAAAAAAAAACAGATAAATAAGCAATGTTTATTTTCTTATTGAATCAAAATGATTATGGACTAGTGCTTTAGATTATTTGTTTTGGTTACTTACCAGAGCTTTTTCCTTTCTATGCAGGCTACAAAAATTGCTTTAGGCCACAATGTAGCTCACTTTGAGATGGCTTTGTCTTTTTATGAGTCTCACAGATGTCTTGATCAAAGTGGAAGAACTGCTGTTTTCAGCCAACACTTAACATCTTTAAAGTCGGAGAAATAACCTTTCCCAAAGTGCAGCTAGTTCCTGAGGGACAGGATCCACTCCTATCTTATTCACTTGTAACAGCACTTAACGCAGTAGACTCCACATATTAATATAAATTGATTCTTTAATATATCTTTCCCCCCTCCCAGCCAGGAGTGATAAGCACGACAATTTGAGGATCCACGCAGAGACATTCTTGTTATAAAAACATATCCTTAGAATCTAGGCTCTTTCTCCAACACTTGGGATGACTGAAAACTTAAGCTTAGAGTAAGAGATTTGTAAGCAAGGGGTGATGTATTTAAAAAAGTGAGAAGCCTGAAGCATTCCGGCATTGGGGTCTTGTTATCACATATACCAAAAGAGCTACTGGAGTACGTAAGAGCCTTTTGCTATACTGTTCAGTTGCCAGTACCTGCAATCAAAAAATTTCCAACTTTAAGGAGATTTGATTTTAATTGTAAGTTTTTTTCTTACACAATAATCATAGAGAATTTAGAAAGCACAGGAAGGTATTAAGCAGAAAAAAAGACACTCACACACCCCTCCAACTTCATCACACAGGAGAAACTACTATCATTTATACTACTTTTTTTCTTTTGAAGTTAGCACACTTGAAGCTTAGAGAAGGTGCGAGGAAGAGCAGAAACATATCTCTCTTGTAATTCTTTGATGCTCCCGACATCAGGGTTCCCATCCCTGAGGCGTGATCCCCTGCTTCACCAAGACACCTCCACTAGCTACGCAAAATCTCTGACTTGGCCATTAAAATAAGAGATGCTTTGTTTTGACTCTGATGGAAGGAGTTACTCTGCGTGACAGATCGATACTAAGAAAAACCAGTTAGAGGAGCCCAGCATGTTCTTCCCTCCAGTCGACAGCACATTCCATTTCGTGTTTTTCCAGTTGTCTTCTGAGAGCCAGGATCTGGGTGGAAAGAAGGCAAGGATGGCCATGAGAAGCATCATTTAGATGTGAAGAGACAGGACATATCTCTAGAAAGATATGTGTCAATATGGTTGGGAGTGCGCAAGGACTACAGATTTGGAGGTCTGTGGGACAGGTGTATTTTGAAGATAACACCCATGGGCTTTCGCTAGTCAAGGAAAAAGCAAAATGAGGGTGGAGACCAAGCAGGAAACTGCCTACTGCATTAAGAAAAGCATTCGCCACTTCCTGCTTCTGCTCCCTGTGTGTCTTTGAAAGCTGGTTTCTGACAACAGCTTAAAAAAAAAAAAAAGAAAACACTTTCATTTGTTCACTTCCTGAAATCCTGAAATGAACCATAGAGCCCCAGGCAAAGCATGCACTAAAATGAAAGTCAATTTTTTATCTCCTTGTGAATTGGAGGTTTGGGTCTTGTTCAAATGATATATTCCCTGAAACACACTGGCACAGATTCTCAGTGGTAACTCCAGTGCTGAGCAGGTGATTAAGTTTCTGATTGTTTGCATTAACACCCAAATGTAATTTTCGTGATCTATATCGATTAATGTGGCTTTATCATACTCTCCTAAAAAGAGATCTGTTAGTTCTACCTCCAAAATATCTTCTGATTTAGTTCACTTCTTCCTGTCTCCATAGCACTAACTAATAATAGCTTCATAGGTGATCTCCCGTTCCGGCCCTACTCCATCGTCCACAGTCAGTTCAGTTCAGTTGCTCAGTCATGTCTAACTCCTTGCGACTCCATAGACTGCAGCACACCAGGCCTCCCTGTCCATCACCAGCTCCTGGAGTTTACCCAGACTCATGTCCATCGAGTCAATGATGCCATCCAACCATCTCAACTTCTGTCATCCCTTCTCTCACCTTCAATCTTTCCCAGCATCAGAGTCTTTTCAAATGAGTCAGCTCTTCACATTTGTCCATCATCCACACAGCAGAGCAATCTTTTAAAACATAATCTCATCATGCCTTTTTCTTGCCTGCTATTGTTTAGTCACTAGACTGTGTCCAACTCCTTGCGACCTTATGGACCGCAGCACTCCAGGTTCCTCTGTCTCCACTATCTCCCAAAGTTGGCTCAAATTCATGTCCATTGAGTCGATGATGCTATCTAACCACCCCGTTCTCTTCCGCCCCCTTTTACTTTACTTGCTTAAAACCCTTCAATGTTTCCCATCCCATGGCATATTTGATAAAATTCGGAACCCTTACCATTGCCATGCAGGATTTGTCTTGCCCTTCCTCTCCTTCAGCTGGGCTCTTTTCCTCCTAATTCACTGTGCTGGAGCTTGACTGGTCTTTTGTCCAGTGTCTTTGAGGCACCAAGCTCTCTTCTACCTCAGAGCCTTTCTATCAGCTCTTCTGCATGAGATATTGTCTTCCCTTCTCACGTATCCTTTGAACTTTAGCTTAAAGACTGAAATGAGCTTCAGTTTCATCGACTATCCATGCCCAATCTAATTGGGGCTATTCCTCTATACATAGCACCGTACACATTTTCTTTACAGTTCTTATTAAGATTTGTGAATATATCTATCTATATATATATATATATACACATATATATACACATATATATATATATATTTAGTTGTAAGATTGTTAAAATCCAATCCCCTGACAGATGGTGGATTCTAAGAAGATGGAGATTATGTGAATTTTGCTTCTGCTGTATCCCGGAGTGCCTGGCATAGTACCTGACATGTAGTAGATGCTCAGAACTTCTGGAATGAATGATTCTACATCACTTGGATTTGAAGAGTTTAAAATATTAATTACCAAAAAGCTAATTTCCTTGTGTCTGTTTTCTACTAACACAAGATACATAGGGAAAACCTAACTATTTTTTGATTGATTAACTGATTTTAGACTGATGTTTTGTTAGGGAAGAAAAGTATCTCATAGGGAGATGGGTTAAGATCAAAGACACTAAAATATAATAACAGTCAACCCTTTTCTTACTGTGGTGAAAGTGAAAACTGTTATAGTGAAGTACAAACATTTATAATTACTTTAATGATAGGGATAGGGTCTCCAAAAAAAAAGAAACCAAGATGTACTATAGCTGAATATTACTGGCTTGGTTGTGTTATCTGTAGGGAGAGCCTATGATTGGTTACAAGGGGCTGAGGACTGAAATTAAACATCTCACTGGATTCAGTAGTCTTAGAAAGAAGAGTACAAACTAAATGTGGAGTGCATGGAGAAAACCCTCTCTCATAGGGCAGAAGATGTATTAGTTCAGTAGCAGACCCAGTAGACAGCCCAAATTAACAGTTATCGATGACAAGCATAATGCTGTGCATAAATTTTTGTATAAAATTAGTTTAAACACATATCAGAGGGAGCCACAGTCTTGGCTTGAGAAGCTAAGCTGAATTCACTCAAGATTCCTGTTGATATTTCCAGGCATGTCTGGGTTAGAAGAGGTTTTATTTTACCAAAGGGCATCATAACAGCCATCAGACCAGTGGAAGAGAGAGGTGAGGCTCACAAATTTGGTTCAAGGACTCTAGTTCAATGTCAGTGTCAATGAGAGGGATGTTTTAATCCCAAATAGCAGCTGTCACTATGACTGTCTTCCAGCCCAGCTGAGTTTAGGGAGTAGGGTTGAAGAAATGGACAAAGCAAAGTGTAAGGTACTATAGGTCAGGTCACAATGTGGGACACGTGAGGAGTCAGAGTGGACACAGCAGATCAACCTATGGCTGGATCAGAGAGGGCACAGGCCAGAATATCAGGCTACAATGGCACCAAGGAGACTCTGGCGCCTTCTGTGGGCACTGTCCCTCTGGTGCTTCTTCGCAGGTTTGAAAGTATTTTGCAGAAGCATATTGACCTTGGTGGCACCATGAGAGACATCCCAAAACAGGAGAGGAGGAAGATGTATGGAAACAAAGAGTACAAACTCATGACCACCCAGAGGCACCCCCAGGCACTTTCAGAGCTACTTGAAAGGAATTATTATGGGTTGAATTGTGCCCCCTAGAAAACCATATTAGAGCCCTGCCCCCTAGTACCTCAGAATGTGAGCTTATTGGAAATAGGGTCACTGCAGGTATACTCAAGCTATGGACCTTTGGAGGGGCTGTAATCCAATATGACTGGTGTCCCTGTAAGAGAAGGAAAATGCTACGTGAAGACACAGATATGCCAGGAGAGCACCAAGGGATGATAGAACAGAAACTGGAGGGATGCAACTGCAAACCAAAGGATGCCAAGTAGTGATGCTGCCATCAGAAGCTACAAAGAGGCAAGGAAGGATTCTCCTCTGTAGGTTTCAGAGGGAGCGTGGCCCTGCCAAGACCTTGATTTTGGACTTCTAACCTCCAGAACAATGAGACAAAAAAATTTCTGTTGTTTTAAATAGCTCAGGAGTGGTACTTTGTTACAACAGCCCTAGGAAATTAACACAGAATTTGAGGAAAGGAGTTTCTCAGAGTGAATGAGCCAAAGAGACATTGTTTTATTGTTCTCATTTTGACCCCAATTTTCCCCATAGTTTCATGAGGCCAGAGAAACACAATTTATACAAGACAATTATATAAATAGCATGCCAAACAGCTAAGCTTTTATTTGCTGACTTCAATTTAGTCAGTTAATGTGCTACAATTTTGTACAGCTCATGCAACTCTAAGACATGCACCTAATTAAATGAAGTAATGTATGTAAAGCTTTTAAAACAGCACCTGGCACCTTGCAAACCTTCATAAATGTTAGATAGGATTATTATCATCATCTGATTATCCTGATCCTAGAACTTTCAACTGCTCGTGTCTCCTCTGCATCTGAGATCTGCCAAAAACTGCTGAGAAAGCCTCATACCTACGCAATCGGGCGGCTAGGAAAAGTAAACATCTCCAAACTCACTGGAGCCCCTTACCCGGCCTTGGTGTTCCTAGTTAAGGCTCTCTCTCATTCTCTGCAACCCGGATTTCAAATCACACATCCTCAGACCTCTACCACCCTCCATTTTCCCTCAGTTCTCACCACCAAACCTATGAACCCACATGTATCCACAGCTATTCTGGACTTGCCCTGTTATTTGGACGTTAAGAGGTACCTTGGGACTTCTTTGGTGGTCTAGTGCTTAAGACTCTGTGCTTCTCCTGCAGGGAGCATGGATTCGACCCCTGGCTGGTATACTAAACTCTCACATGCAGTGCAGCACAGCCCGTCTTCATTTCTCATGGCAAACGTCCCTTCCTGAGGGTCAGACCTCCTTGCTCTGCCTTCATGTTTTCCAGTCCTTTCCTTCTCGTTATTATTTAACATCTATCTCATCTACTGGACTATAAGCTCTACAGCAACAGGGAACACGTCTGCTTCGTTCACAGCCAAACCCTCACCACTTAGCATATGCCTGATGTATAGCAGGTACTCATTAAGTATTTCTTGACTGAATAAAAGAATAGTTACTAGCCATCGTGAAGAACTTCTGTGTATATGGAACATGTAACAGTGCCTGGCACATAGCATGGACTTGATAAATATTTGCTATTGTGTTCAGGAAATCATAAGGAGTCTGATTTGACTAGTGTCGAGGGTGTGAACAGAGGCTTTGGCAAATGGTTCAAGTCTGTTTAGGGAGCCAGAGGAGAGAACTGCATGGTGGAAGGGGTTATCAGCAGCACATAATCTAGCAAAGGCAGATATTAGCATTTCAAAATCCCTCCTTCCCAGCCCAAGATGGCTTTAGACTTTTCTTTTAACCACATCACCCAGACTCCTTATAGCAGACTTCAGCAAGTAATTGGTGTGCTCAGGGGACCTGGGCAGGATCAGAAGAGTGCACTAATGACCTAGTAAAAACAAAGATCCACTGTGCATGTGTTCTGGGTAACACAAACAGCTACCTCCTCCCTACTAGAAAAAAGGCCTATCTCACATTCTAATCTCTGTGAGCACAATTGAAGATTTCCTATTCCTATCTCCTTTGGAAAAAGTAAATAATTTATTAACCTCAAAAGGCTTCCTGGAACACTGGGTTAATCCCTTTAAAGGGATACATCTGGATACCCTAACTTCATTACAATTGTAGATGTGAATGCTACCAGGTATATTTTTTTTTCGTCCCCAAACTGAGTGGTGCCAGGGAGTCTAGAGACAAGCAGTCAGCCAGCCAGGTTCAAATCATCATCTCTTTGAGGCTGTGTTTTGGCAGCCACAGCAGGGTCAGCCTTCAAGGAGCAGTAGACTCCTTGTCACCCTTGAGTGACCCTCAGTGGGAGAACTGGAACCAGAAGGGGATGACTTCCAGGGAAAACAGCTGATCCACCACCTGTACAAACTTGCACCTAACTGGCCTGGCATGAGAGTCCTTGGGAAAGGGCTTTGGTAAACCAGAGGCGTTGCCAAGATATGAAATCAAGCCCCTGCGCTCTGTACAAGCCCCACGGAAGACTGCACTGTCAGAAACCACCTGCATTACAGGGCTGCATGTTTCAGATCATTTTGTTAATTCAGACCCCCACCAACTACAGGGTAGCGAGGACAGGACTCTCGTCACGGGATCAGCATCTTTGGCCCTGTTTTCACACCACAGGAGACACCTTTCGTTTTACAACATTCGGGTCTGTGGCAAGCTCTTAATTATATTTGCCGCCAAGAACCAGTTAATGAAGGGATATTTCGTGGCCTTTGGCAGAAACCTCAGACTCAGCAACCAAGGAACTGAAAGCCCTGACCTCAAGGCAATCTCCACAATGGCCTCCTGCCTGATGCATATTTCAAAGATTTCCAGGTTTTAAAGCATGGATTACCTTTGCAAATGAAAAATTGAACAAGCAAAAGCATTTAGTGGCATGTTATTACAGTTCCAATGTTTTGAAGAGGTTGCCTGGTTTAGCCCAAGGCAGAATTTCAAATGAACAAAGAAGTAAATATCCGTGTTTTTCATTATTTCCTATTTATTCTACCAGGATTAAAAAATACGGTAGATATTGATCCCACCTCAGGTTTCTAGCCATTATAAAATGCATCTATCAACCTACTGAAAAAATTATGCATATTGATAAAATGCTTAATAGTTTCAGGGGCATTCAATATCCAGCCACCGAAAAAAAAATGGTTGTTATTTGTTTGTAGGATTTTGCATGGTAGTGAAATTTTAAACTTCATTCAAAAGATAGAGTCTTATTTTTTTCAAGTATTTCAAACTTTCCATTTATAAGAAAAATGATTAAAGCAAAGTAAAAGAAATCAGTGTTGTCTTTATCATGATAGCATTTAATCACTACTGTGTGTGGCATTTTACCAGATACTATTCATCTAAATAAACTCATTGTATACCTATGAAATAATTACAAACACAGTCATTGCCTTCAGATAGTTCAAATCTAGAAGGAGAAACAGGTAAGCACAACATAACGTGGTAAATATTATGGGAGTACAATACATGTTAGCTGTACCAGTTGTATAAATCAAGGAATTAATGAAGGAATGTATTGTCAAGGATATTTAGGGAGTATAAAAATTCAGCATGGAAAGATAAATAAATATATATTATCCAGCAAAAATGGAGCATGGAATATTTTTAAAGAAAGAAAGTTTCAAGAGGATTCAAAAGATTAAAGACTTCAGCTGTAGGGTAACAAGAGAAATGAGAAATCCTACATTCAGTTTATTTATGTGTTGGTAAACCAAAACCTAAACATGAAACACATGATGATAAAGAGCTAAACTATGAAACACAAGAAAAGAAAAAGAGATAGGATCAGATTGTTATATAATGGTATGATTAATCATTCTTATTTTGAATTTATGAGTATCTATATCCAATTATCATGACATACCTATGTTAATTTCTCCAATGTTGCTGCGATTAACCAGAGTATAAGTTACTACAGGTAAAGTTAAAAGGTAAAATTTGGCCAATTCTCCTTTGAGCCCTCAAAGTGCAGCATAACATCATTTTCACTACAAAGGGAACAAAACCTTCATTTGTCACCCCCCTCAGAAGAAAGATAAAAAATTGTATGTATCAAACAGAACTTTTCAAGGACTCTGTGCTCAGGAGAAAGAAAGAAAAGGACAGAAAGTGTGTAGCCCAAAATACAGTAAGTTTTGGTCTAAAGAGGCAGTATGTTGTAATGGATTTGTTATTGAGGAGGTGTATTCCAACTTTATTATGTTGCTATATGACCTTGGTCGTCATTGTCTCATCAGTAAAACAGGAATAATAATGTATGTCCTACCCTGAGAATGCATGCTTCTTAAATAAAGTGAAGTGAAAGTCATTCAGTTGTGTCCGACTCTTTGCGGCACCATGGACTGTAGCCTACCAGGCTCCTCTATCCGTGGAATTCTCCAGGCAAGCAAACTAGTGGGTTGCCATTCCCTTCTCCAGGGGATCTTCCCGACCCAGTGATCAAACTCTTGTCTCCTGCATTGGCAGGAAGATTCTTTACCATCTGATCCACCAGGGAAGTGGTAGCTTAAATGAAGCATATGAAATGTTTGAAAACATTATGAAAATATAAAAATCCCATTTTAGGTTTGTTACCACTGGGATGCGTTCCAACAGGACAGTATGTTTTATCTATAAAAGATGAAATACCTTTATTATAAAGAAATAAAAGCATAGTATAATGTATGAGATCTCCTCTCATGCTGCTGCTGGTGCTAAGTTACTTCAGTCATGTCCGACTCTGTGCGACCCCATAGATGACATCCCATCAGGCTCTCCCATCCCTGGGATTCTCCAAGCAAGAACACTGGAGTGGGTTGCCATTTCCTTCTCCAATGCATGAAAGTGAAAAGTGAAAGTGAAGTCGCTAAGTCGTGCCTGACTTTTAGAGACCCCATGGACTTCAGCCTACCAGGCTCCTCCATCCATGGATTTTCCAGGCAAGAGTACTGGAGGGGGTGCCATTGCCTTCTCCTCTCATAATCTATGCAATAATAAGAGTGAAGTAATGGAAATATTCCAATTTCTCTATTTCAAGCACATCTATTTCTAGTTCCAGGGCACAGTTTGCTTCTTCTTCCTTCCCTTTTTCCTTCCTTCATTTCTCTCTCTCTCTTTCCTTCTTTCACTCTTGTTTACATTTTATCATATCTTCATAAGCATTTCTAAGGCTTTTTCTTGGCTTCTCTTTTAAAGTATTATTTTGATTATCAAATTTTAATTGAAGACCTGAAGGAAAAAGATCATAAACGTGTTTCTTCCCTCTGACAAAGTCTAGCCTACCTTCTGCCAAGTACATCTAGAATTTGTTAAAAATAGCACATTTCTTTATTTGGACTCAATTGACTTGTACTTCTGTAGACCTGTCGAATGTTAAATAATAAATTGTTATCTCTGAATAGATTTTTCCTTGGCCAAGATAGAGTCAAAAAACGTGTTTTAGATGAGTCATTCAACCAGAATAATTTCCCTTTGGATTACTAGAGTCATCAGGTGGAGGGAAAAATAAAACCATGTGAGTAATTTTCCATGTACCTCAGGTTCGATATCAAAAATGTTTCATAGGCCTTCTGCATCACAAGGCAGTTTATTTAAAAATGCAGGCACATCCTCTTCTCTGCCCCTGTGTGTCCCTTCCTCTTTAGCAGCTGAAGGCAGGTGCATCCACAATGAACAGAGTCAGCAGCCAAGACTCCTTGTGCTTGTGTGTCATCATGGCGAGCTAGGAAGGAGCATGCCTGAAAAAGCCAGGCAGAGAGACCATCCTCCTTTTTCCTATCACCACTGTGACCTGTAAGCAACAACAGTAGTAACAAAAGTTATTAACAACAATCAAAACAACATGTGCACAACGCAAAGGTCCACCTTCTGTAGCTGAACAGAGCTTTAACCTAATAGCCACCCACACACTTACTGCTGTTACTGGGTCAGGGAGCGGGGGATGACTGCTGGTTTGGCTCAAAGAAAGGAGAGGGAGAGGTGGAAGCAAAGGAGAGGAGGAGGCAGACGGAACCCTGTCTTTGACAGGAGTGCTCCAACCGAGAAAATCATTTCTCACCCTCAGTGAGGAGCCCGTGAGTCACAGAAACAGGAGAGCGTGCTGTTCGTGACCCCTGCCAGAAAATTCAAAGATTAGGACACTCATCAGGGGAGGCAGTGCCCTGCATGAAAATCTCCAGCTTTGATTTTTCAGTTAAAGGCGACATTTTAGAAAAATGTATAGCCAACATTTTCTACCATTAGCCTGTCTTGCTCTTCTATATTGCATGGATGCTCAACTGGGGAAATTTGATCAATATATTAGACTCCTGGCAGAAAGATGCTATCTGACCACGCATGTGTGCCTTGATATAGCTCAATTTCCATCTATCCAAGGAAGTATTGATTTTCTCCTCACGGAAGTGCACACACACATACTAAGAGCGCTTACAGAGGATGGGGGTTGGGCAGGCATTTATTGAAGAACAGACAGCCCTGCCGTTCCCCAGATGCATTCCAAATACCCTCTGGCTTGGTGACTTAATATTTGAATGATCTATATAAACTCCTTACATCAGGATTAAATCAATGACTGATGAGCAAAAACAGTATTCCTCTGCTCACTCTTTGAATGCTAAGAACTCAGCTTTTTCAGAAAATGTGGCCCTCTCGGAACTCTATTTCAGGCTTCATATGAAACAACTTCTTGAAGCCACATCCTAATGCAACTGGACTTAATTCTGCTTTACTTGATCATGGTCTTCTCTCCTAAGACTCAGAGGCATGCTAACACTTCCCTCACTGCTCTGCTGTCCTTCCCTCCTTTCTCTCAGTCTTTTTCTGACTTAGAACACTGTAGTAGTTATATATGCTGCTCATCGAATATTTCCAGCCCTTCATCTTCTGGGCTTAGGCTTGGGCTTGAGCTTGGTCCCTCTGTGGTTTAGGTGAGGCCGTCTGACCAGTTCTGATCAATGAGAGAAATAATTTGCATTATTTCCAGGTTGAGCTTTTAATTGTCTATGGGAGAGCTTCCACAGGAAAATATTGATATAATGACTTCATAAAAATGTAGACTTAAATGTGACAAAAGATATCATTCACGAAATTAGATGGTAAGAGCCTAACTGAGAAAATATTTTCAAAATACGTAGCAAAAGGCAAGTAACCATATACAGAGAGAGTCTATGAATCAAAATACACAGGCAGATATAAACAGGCATTTCATAGTCTGTCTCTTATACACATCTAGGCTGTGTTTTGGCAGCCACAGCAGGGTCAGCCTTCAAGGAGCAGTAGACTCCTTGTCACCCTTGAGTGACCCTCAGTGGGAGAACTGGAACCAGAAGGGGATGACTTCCAGGGAAAACAGCTGATCCACCACCTGTACAAACTTGCACCTAACTGGCCTGGCATGAGAGTCCTTGGGAAAGGGCTTTGGTAAACCAGAGGCGTTGCCAAGATATGAAATCAAGCCCCTGCACTCTGTACAAGCCCCACGGAAGACTGCACTGTCAGAAACCACCTGCATTACAGGGCTGCATGTTTCAGATCATTTTGTTAATTCAGACCCCCACCAACTACAGGGTAGCGAGGACAGGACTCTCGTCACGGGATCAGCATCTTTGGCCCTGTTTTCACACCACAGGAGACACCTTTCGTTTTACAACATTCGGGTCTGTGGCAAGCTCTTAATTATATTTGCCGCCAAGAACCAGTTAATGAAGGGATATTTCGTGGTCTTTGGCAGAAACCTCAGACTCAGCAACCAAGGAACTGAAAGCCCTGACCTCAAGGCAATCTCCACAATGGCCTCCTGCCTGATGCATATTTCAAAGATTTCCAGGTTTTAAAGCATGGATTACCTTTGCAAATGAAAAATTGAACAAGCAAAAGCATTTAGTGGCATGTTATTACAGTTCCAATGATTTTGAAGAGGTTGCCTGGTTTAGCCCAAGGCAGAATTTCAAATGAACAAAGAAGTAAATATCCGTGTTTTTCATTATTTCCTATTTATTCTACCAGGATTAAAAAATACGGTAGATATTGATCCCACCTCAGGTTTCTAGCCATTATAAAATGCATCTATCAACCTACTGAAAAAATTATGCATATTGATAAAATGCTTAATAGTTTCAGGGGCATTCAATATCCAGCCACCGAAAAAAAAATGGTTGTTATTTGTTTGTAGGATTTTGCATGGTAGTGAAATTTTAAACTTCATTCAAAAGATAGAGTCTTATTTTTTTCAAGTATTTCAAACTTTCCATTTATAAGAAAAATGATTAAAGCAAAGTAAAAGAAATCAGTGTTGTCTTTATCATG
This sequence comes from Madoqua kirkii, assembly GCA_006408675.1. Lineage (NCBI taxonomy): Eukaryota > Metazoa > Chordata > Mammalia > Artiodactyla > Bovidae > Madoqua > Madoqua kirkii. Next base: position 2,861 of record SJYC01005466.1, on the reverse strand, counting down.
ATAGCATTTAATCACTACTGTGTGTGGCATTTTACCAGATACTATTCATCTAAATAAACTCATTGTATACCTATGAAATAATTACAAACACAGTCATTGCCTTCAGACAGTTCAAATCTAGAAGGAGAAACAGGTAAGCACAACATAATGTGGTAAATATTATGGGAGTACAATACATGTTAGCTGTACCAGTTGTATAAATCAAGGAATTAATGAAGGAATGTATTGTCAAGGATATTTAGGGAGTATAAAAATTCAGCATGGAAAGATAAATAAATATATATTATCCAGCAAAAATGGAGCATGGAATATTTTTAAAGAAAGAAAGTTTCAAGAGGATTCAAAAGATTAAAGACTTCAGCTGTAGGGTAACAAGAGAAATGAGAAATCCTACATTCAGTTTATTTATGTGTTGGTAAACCAAAACCTAAACATGAAACACATGATGATAAAGAGCTAAACTATGAAACACAAGAAAAGAAAAAGAGATAGGAATCAGATTGTTATATAATGGTATGATTAATCATTCTTATTTTGAATTTATGAGTATCTATATCCAATTATCATGACATACCTATGTTAATTTCTCCAATGTTGCTGCGATTAACCAGAGTATAAGTTACTACAGGTAAAGTTAAAAGGTAAAATTTGGCCAATTCTCCTTTGAGCCCTCAAAGTGCAGCATAACATCATTTTCACTACAAAGGGAACAAAACCTTCATTTGTCACCCCCCTCAGAAGAAAGATAAAAAATTGTATGTATCAAACAGAACTTTTCAAGGACTCTGTGCTCAGGAGAAAGAAAGAAAAGGACAGAAAGTGTGTAGCCCAAAATACAGTAAGTTTTGGTCTAAAGAGGCAGTATGTTGTAATGGATTTGTTATTGAGGAGGTGTATTCCAACTTTATTATGTTGCTATATGACCTTGGTCGTCATTGTCTCATCAGTAAAACAGGAATAATAATGTATGTCCTACCCTGAGAATGCATGCTTCTTAAATAAAGTGAAGTGAAAGTCATTCAGTTGTGTCCGACTCTTTGCGGCACCATGGACTGTAGCCTACCAGGCTCCTCTATCCGTGGAATTCTCCAGGCAAGCAAACTAGTGGGTTGCCATTCCCTTCTCCAGGGGATCTTCCCGACCCAGTGATCAAACTCTTGTCTCCTGCATTGGCAGGAAGATTCTTTACCATCTGATCCACCAGGGAAGTGGTAGCTTAAATGAAGCATATGAAATGTTTGAAAACATTATGAAAATATAAAAATCCCATTTTAGGTTTGTTACCACTGGGATGCGTTCCAACAGGACAGTATGTTTTATCTATAAAAGATGAAATACCTTTATTATAAAGAAATAAAAGCATAGTATAATGTATGAGATCTCCTCTCATGCTGCTGCTGGTGCTAAGTTACTTCAGTCATGTCCGACTCTGTGCGACCCCATAGATGACATCCCATCAGGCTCTCCCATCCCTGGGATTCTCCAAGCAAGAACACTGGAGTGGGTTGCCATTTCCTTCTCCAATGCATGAAAGTGAAAAGTGAAAGTGAAGTCGCTAAGTCGTGCCTGACTTTTAGAGACCCCATGGACTTCAGCCTACCAGGCTCCTCCGTCCATGGATTTTCCAGGCAAGAGTACTGGAGGGGGTGCCATTGCCTTCTCCTCTCATAATCTATGCAATAATAAGAGTGAAGTAATGGAAATATTCCAATTTCTCTATTTCAAGCACATCTATTTCTAGTTCCAGGGCACAGTTTGCTTCTTCTTCCTTCCCTTTTTCCTTCCTTCATTTCTCTCTCTCTCTTTCCTTCTTTCACTCTTGTTTACATTTTATCATATCTTCATAAGCATTTCTAAGGCTTTTTCTTGGCTTCTCTTTTAAAGTATTATTTTGATTATCAAATTTTAATTGAAGACCTGAAGGAAAAAGATCATAAACGTGTTTCTTCCCTCTGACAAAGTCTAGCCTACCTTCTGCCAAGTACATCTAGAATTTGTTAAAAATAGCACATTTCTTTATTTGGACTCAATTGACTTGTACTTCTGTAGACCTGTCGAATGTTAAATAATAAATTGTTATCTCTGAATAGATTTTTCCTTGGCCAAGATAGAGTCAAAAAACGTGTTTTAGATGAGTCATTCAACCAGAATAATTTCCCTTTGGATTACTAGAGTCATCAGGTGGAGGGAAAAATAAAACCATGTGAGTAATTTTCCATGTACCTCAGGTTCGATATCAAAAATGTTTCATAGGCCTTCTGCATCACAAGGCAGTTTATTTAAAAATGCAGGCACATCCTCTTCTCTGCCCCTGTGTGTCCCTTCCTCTTTAGCAGCTGAAGGCAGGTGCATCCACAATGAACAGAGTCAGCAGCCAAGACTCCTTGTGCTTGTGTGTCATCATGGCGAGCTAGGAAGGAGCATGCCTGAAAAAGCCAGGCAGAGAGACCATCCTCCTTTTTCCTATCACCACTGTGACCTGTAAGCAACAACAGTAGTAACAAAAGTTATTAACAACAATCAAAACAACATGTGCACAACGCAAAGGTCCACCTTCTGTAGCTGAACAGAGCTTTAACCTAATAGCCACCCACACACTTACTGCTGTTACTGGGTCAGGGAGCGGGGGATGACTGCTGGTTTGGCTCAAAGAAAGGAGAGGGAGAGGTGGAAGCAAAGGAGAGGAGGAGGCAGACGGAACCCTGTCTTTGACAGGAGTGCTCCAACCGAGAAAATCATTTCTCACCCTCAGTGAGGAGCCCGTGAGTCACAGAAACAGGAGAGCGTGCTGTTCGTGACCCCTGCCAGAAAATTCAAAGATTAGGACACTCATCAGGGGAGGCAGTGCCCTGCATGAAAAT